>CM073140.1:41243117-41548117 GCA_037039145.1 Fundulus diaphanus | reverse complement strand
TTATAACAATCATTATTATTCATTATAACTATTATTCATTGATGATGTCAGATCGACAGATTCAACTTATTTAAAAAATAAATAATGACTATTTTGATATATTTTGTTAGTCATTCTTTCTAAAAGCCCAACAAATGTTATGAAAAGCTTCGGAAATTTTTTACAATCTGCCCATAAGCTATTTTTTTTCCAGCTCAATGTGTTCAAAAGCCTAATTGGTTGGAAACCTGCCTAATTTGGCAACACCGACTACGCTATTGCTATTTGTTCGTTACAGTAGTCACAGAGCCACTGTTCAGCCTGAAGTATATATGTATATAGATATATAGATATATATCTATATATAAGTGCACCCTCCTACCTGATAGTGTGTAGCCTGCTACTGTAAAAAAGTTTGACTGCCCTGAATATTATTAAGATTTTACTGAGGTCGGTTTTGAAATGATCTTTTGAAAACCTGAGCCATTAAAAACCACTGAAACAATGCCCCGAAATGAGCCACCTCCTTGCGCACGCTAAAAAGTGCCCTCCCACCCCCTCCTGAGCACCTGCCCCCTAAAATGTCTGTGCACGCCACAGCTCCCAATATTAAATAAATCTACACAGAATTAATCCTTTGCAGCAAGAAGGCTGGGATGGAGTTTGCATGTTCTCCATCTTTAGTATTTCACTCTGAAAAAGGCTCCAATCCGTAGAGAGGTTATGTTTCAGAGGGATAAACACTTCCTGTCTCTCTGCTGCAGGTACCTCTTCAACTGCGGAGAAGGAACCCAGAGACTCATGCAGGAACACAAGTAAGCCGCCTCGCACCTCGTCTTCATCCCAGCCCGGCTGCTGGGAGGGCAAACGGCGCTAACATGAAGGTGTTTCACTTTGGCAGGCTGAAGGCTGCTCGGCTGGACAACATCTTCCTGACGCGACTGAGCTGGGAGAACGTGGGAGGTTTATCAGGTCAGAGGGCGGGTCCCGTCTGAAGTCACGGTTTTTAGGAAGTGTGTTTTGTTTGCAAAATGTCCCACATCCCAGCTGCCATAGACATTATAAAAGTAGACGCCTCGTTGGGCGGGTTCTACCTATGCTGCGGATGCGTCAGAGCGTCCGCCATGTTGAATGGGGAAAATCTGCAGTTAGACTCAGTCACTTAAACAGTATCAGAGGGACTTTTATCTCAGAATATACTTTATATTCGTAAGATTTTTATTTTTGTAATATTACGAATTTATTTTCGTATCCCTTTGGCTTCATTCTCCTGACTTTATTCTCGTAAAGAATAAAAATAATTATAAGAATATAACCTGGCCCTATTACTCCAAGACTAAGATAATTCTGCAAACTGTGACTATTCTCGAAATGTTCCCCCTTAATTCTCATAATATGATGTTTTTCCCATATTACCACTTTTGTCTTTTTTTTTTTTTTTTTTTTTTTTATTCTCCTATGACTTTTTTCTCATATTAGTAATTTTATCTCTTTAATACTCCCCCAAAAAGTCTGTTGCTACAATCTGGACATATACTTGTATATAAACACACACCTGTTTAATTAGAATACTTCAAAATCTATATATGCACATCGATCAAAACATTGATCAAAAGCCAATCTGGCTGCCAATCTCTATCAATTAATCTCTATATATTTTTTTACAAGTGTGTGTGTGTATATATAAGCTCCATCTTTATCTTTCTGTCTGAATACTTAAAACATACACTACCGTTCAAAAGTTTGGGGTCACCCAAACAATTTTGTGTTTTCCATGAAAAGTCACACTTATTCACCACCATACGTTGTGAAATGAATAGAAAATAGAGTCAAGACATTGACAAGGTTAGAAATAATGATTTGTATTTGAAATAAGATTTTCTTTACATCAAACTTTGCTTCGTTAAAGAATCCTCCATTTGCAGCAATTACAGCATTGCAGACCTTTGGCATTCTAGCTGTTAATTTGTTGAGGTAATCTGGAGAAATTGCACCCCACGCTTCCAGAAGCAGCTCCCACAAGTTGGAATGGTTGGATGGGCACTTCTTGCGTACCATACGGTCAAGCTGCTCCCACAACAGCTCAATGGGGTTCAGATCTGGTGACTGCGCTGGCCACTCCATTACCGATAGAATACCAGCTACCTGCTTCTGCTCTAAATAGTTCTTGCACAATTTGGAGGTGTGTTTAGGGTCATTGTCCTGTTGTAGGATGAAATTGACTCCAATTAAGCGCTGTCCACTGGGTATGGCATGGCGTTGCAAAATAGAGTGATAGCCTTCCTTATTCAGAATCCCTTTTACCCTGTACAAATCTCCCACCTTACCAGCACCAAAGCAACCCCAGACCATCACATTACCTCCACCATGCTTAACAGATGGCGTCAGGCATTCTTCCAGCATCTTTTCATTTGTTCTGCGTCTCACAAGCGTTCTTCTTTGTGATCCAAACACCTCAAACTTGGATTCATCCGTCCACAACACTTTTTTCCAGTCTTCCTCTGTCCAATGTCTGTGTTATTTTGCCCATCTTAATCTTTTTCTTTTATTGGCCAGTCTCAGATATTTTTTTCTTTGCCACTCTGCCCTGAAGCCCAGAATCCCGCAGCCACCTCTTCACTGTAGATGTTGACACTGGTGTTTTGCGGGTACTATTTAATGCAGATGTCAGTTGGGGACCTGTGAGGCGTCTGTTTCTCAAACTAGAGACTCTAATGTACTTATCTTCTTGCTCAGTTGTGCAACGCGGCTTCCCACTTCTTTTTCTACTGTGGTTAGAGCCTGTTTGTGCTGTCCTCTGAAGGGAGTAGTACACACCGTTGTAGGAAATCTTCAATTTCTTAGCAATTTCTCGCATGGAATAGCCTTCATTTCTAAGAACAAGAATAGACTGTTGAGTTTCAGATGAAAGTTCTCTTTTTCTGGCCATTTTGAGCGTTTAATTGATCCCACAAATGTGATGCTCCAGAAACTCAATCTGCTCAAAGGAAGGTCAGTTTTGTAGCTTCTGTAACGAGCTAAACTGTTTTCAGATGTGTGAACATGATTGCACAAGGGTTTTCTAATCATCAATTAGCCTTCTGAGCCAATGAGCAAACATTGTACCATTAGAACACTGGAGTGATAGTTGCTAGAAATGGGCCTCTATACACCTATGTAGCTATTGCACTAAAAACCAGACATTTGCAGCTAGAATAGTCATTTACCACATTAGCAATGTATAGAGTGTATTTCTTTAAAGTTAAGACTAGTTTAAAGTTATCTTCATTGAAAAGTACAGTGCTTTTCCTTCAAAAATAAGGACATTTCAATGTGACCCCAAACTTTTGAATGGTAGTGTATATACAGGGAACATAGACGTTCACTACTTTCTGCCACATACAATATGGCGGTGACGTCGACGTGCAAACCTGTGCCCAATGAGGCGTCTACGTATATAATATCTGTACCAGCTGCAACTTAACTTTCTGCTGCCTGTTTAGAAGTCATTGTCATAGGAGTCGCCTCCTGCTGGCCGTTTACCAGAATGCAAGTTTAACTTTACAAATTTCAGGTTCATTTTAGCAAAATAAGTAGAAAATCAGTGACTTCATACAAAAGGATTTCAGAACTTAACATAGTTTTAAATTTTCTTACAGGTTCACAGTTGCAAATGTTTCTTTTTATCAGACTTAATGTAGATGATTTGATGCTCCCTGGTCACATTTTATTTTCATTTGGCCAAACTTTTAGCAGGGATGTAGAAACTAGGGGATGCACCGATATGAAAATATGGGCCGATATCGATTTCCGATATTGCTGTTATGTCCGTTTCTGTGAAAAGTTTGTACTGACTGAAAACTATTCTAACTGAATTTTTGAGTGTGGGTTATAGTCTAGACTTACACGCTGTTTTTATTTATTTATTTATTTTATTTATATATATTTTTTAAAATCTCTGCTTCATTTAAAAACTCCACTGTGATAAACCTCCTCATCTTTAAACACAGGTATTAAGGGCAACTAGCTGGAAATAAACATCGGTTCTGAATATCTGCCCAGTTTTGCTTATTGGACCGATAGCGATATGTTAAAAAATGACTGATTGGCCGATACTGATGTTGATTTCGATATATCGTGAATCCCTAGTAGAAAGGTTTTTTTGAGTAATGTTTATAATCACAGGAGCTTCGGCTATCATTTTGTTGTCTGGTAATCTCAGCTAAAATACCAGCCTTGGTAGCTGGGTTTTGTTTCATAACTTAAATTTTTGCATATTAGAAATGTCTGTGCCTGTGATAGAAAATGTTTTTTTCTATTTGCTGAATCCCATATGTATTGCAGGGATGATATTAACCTTAAAAGACACCGGCGTCCCCGAGTGCGTGCTTTCTGGACCGCCACAGCTTGTAAGGAATTTAGAAATTAGCTTCAGACGGCTGCAGGAAGGTTTTATGTGGAGACTCACTGTTTGTCTGCCGTGTTTTTCATGTTTCAGAAGAACTATCTGCATGCCATCAAGTCCTTCTCTGGTTCCCTGGAGGACATCAAGCTGTGTAGGATGAGTTTGTTTTATTAGGGTAACATACTTTTATGTCGTTTACTGGTGGGAACATTTATGATGTGATGTCCTCACAGCCGTGCGCCCGTACACTGAAGAGATGCACACAGATGAAACCATGACTGTGTATCAAGTGCCGATATTTGGTAAATTCAAGTCATATCTTTAATTAATTTTGAGCTCACATCACCTTCAGAATGGCTTTCAGATTAATTGCTGACTGACTGCTTGGTGTTTTTATTTATTTATTTATTTATTTATTATAGCCAAGTCCAGGAATGACAGAGGAAGAAATTCGCCCAAGTCTGGTAGAAGCACCCCGTCTCGTGGTTCTCCAACGAGAGACGGCTTTCGCCATGATGACAGAGAATACGAATCAGGTGAGACAGCCGCCATCTAGGCCAGGAGTTCACGTACCTGGAGACGGATGTCACATTCGTTTAGGACATTTTAATCATCTACTCGACTCGTTAATTTTCCCAGGATGGAATAATACATATTTATACCACGGTCTGAGTGAATACTCGATTCTGATTGGCTGCAGGATGTCCGTTAAAAAGGGTTATAGGACACCTAAAAAAGTGGAAAAGGAATCCTTTAACTTCCCTTTGTTCACACCATCGTGTTTTAACTTGTGTAGAAACATCCAGATTCTGCATCGCTTTGTTTGGTCATGTTTCAGGTGAAAGACGCGCGGCGGCCAGGGATCCATCACTGGTGGTCGCCTTTGTGTGCAAGGTTTGGCCTCATAAAACTAACGCTTTCATGTTTGAGTGCAATCTTTGTTTCTGACTTTCTTCTTGCTCTTGTAGCTTCATCCCAAGAAGGGAAACTTTTTGGTCACTCAAGCCAAAGAGCTCGGACTGCCCGTGTGAGTTACCATTCGTCCCCTCAAATATTAACAACCGTCAAAGATCTGTTCAGATTATCAGGATTTCATTAAAAATGTCTTAATCCAGAGGAACGGCGGCGATTGGTCCTCTCATTTTAGCTTTGAAAAATGGAAAAACCATCGTGCACGATGGAAAAGAGGTACTGTTTGAGTCTCAGACAATCATCAGACTACAGCTCCAAACTGCATGGGCTGCTTGACGCTTTGCTTCTGGCCCACAGATCCGACCTGAGCAGGTTTGTACTCCCACTGACCCAGGACCGGTGTTCATCGTGGTCGAGTGTCCATCTGAGGAGTTTGTGGAAGGCGTCTGTACCAATCAGCAGCTACGAAGGTAAATATTCAGCCATCAGAAGAGTTTAAGGACCTAAGCGTGGAGGTGATGAGCTGTCGTGCGTTTCAGATACCAGACCGAAGGGACGGAGGATGCTGCTGTGCTGGTGGTCCACATGACTCCAGAGTCTGTTCTGGACACGGATCAGTACAAAGAATGGATGGAGAGGTTTTACATTGACTCATTTTCAAACCGGACCTCATTATTTCAGGCGGAGCGAGATTATCTGAGATCAGTCTGGGCTTTTGCAGGTTTCCGTCCACAACAGAACACCTGATCCTCAATGAACATGTCTGCACAGTCCATAACGTCAGGAGTCAGAAGATTCAGACCCAGCTCAACATGATTCATCCAGAGATATTTCCAGAACTTAAGACCTACAAAGTGAAGGTAATGTTTCTGCTCTACGGATCTCCTTAACTCTTCAGACTGACGCGGCTTGTTTAAACTCTTCAGCAAGAAGAAAATAAAGCAGTTTACTGAACCTGAAAGAACTGAACAAAATAAGGGCGGTTAATGTCTTTCTTTTTTTTTCCCATGTGCAATATAGAATATTTTCATTATTCCACAATGTGCAATATACGGCATGCTTACAATTCTTAGCGGTGGTTCACAACTTTCATTGAAGTGAACAAAACCTTTTTTTTTTTTGGGAGATCTTTACCGCTTGTTTAAAGGTGCATTGCGCAAATTCCAGGATTTTTGCTAATGTCTGCCTCCTCTGGCGACAACTTGAAATGACACCAGTGTCGCACATGGGAGAAGAGGAAAAAAGCTAACTGTTAGGACTTCACAGTTTTTTATTTTAGAAGCGTAATGCCTTTTGGGGTAAGAAAGTTAGACATTATTTTGTTCTATAGCATTATTTAGAAATAGTGTTTTATTTTTAACGGAAATGTTTCATATCGAGTCAATAGGAAAAAGTTTTTAGGGAAAAACATAGCTACCCTTTTAGTTCGGGTCGTTCTTCATACGCTGGCTCGCTCGGGTCTCTGCCAGCCTGAAATCCCTGCAGACCCCCCCCCCCCCCCCCCCCCAGACGCTCTCTGTCACAGCAGCGCTTTTACCAGGACTTTTCAGACCTCTGCTCCACCGATTTATTAGAAAAGCAACTTCCCATCTATGTTCTGTGTTATTGGTGACTTCAGCGTGAAAACACCATTTGTTCTCCAGCGCCGTGAAGGAGCTGTCATCGCCTTCTGCAGTCAGTCTCACTGACAGCAGCCTCGCTCTGGCTGCAAACCCCGCCATGACTGCAGGCGGGTCTGGGCTTCATGGCCGGGTTTGCAGCCAGAGCGAGGCAGCAGCAGCTGTCGGTGAGACTGAAGTGGAAAGGGAATCACGGCTCCTACAAGTCGCCAACAACACAGAAAAAAGACGAGCAAGCCAGCGTTTGGACGCCATGGATTGTTATCAAGTAGTTGGAAATGAGGCGGATTTGACTGGATTGGCTATTTCTGCTGACAGCGCTGTCGACGCAGCAAATATAAATTTAGTCAGACGCTGTCGCTGTCACAGCATCTCGTCGTTTATGAAAAAACAGGCCAACTGCCGGTCCCTGTTCACGTCCAGGGCAGAACCGAGCTCCCTCCATTGCTTGAAAACGGCACTGTTATTTATTCTGGTTTTGTTCCTTCGCCGATCTAAGTCCAATTTTGCCCTTTTAATCACTTGTTGCTTGTGTTTTTTGGTCCATCTTCCCAAACTGTCGGTGCCTCTGTGGCAGCGGAGACTCTCAACAAAGTAACAGTTGAACAACAGTTCGAACCGTTTGAACGAGAGCGATGCAGCGTGTCAAACTAAAGGAGCCAATAGAGGCAACTGCTGTAAATAGAGGTTAACTCATTTTAGACATTGGGCGATTTATAAGGTCCTGTATGGGAAAGAAAATAAATAATCAAAACCTGTGCAATGCACCTTTAACTCTTTTAGACCAGCTGTATTTAAAAACAAGGGATCCAATTTTTTATCTTTCAAGAGTTGCGGTTCCTGAGTCCTTTCATCCATTTTATCCACAACGGTACCAAAATCTGTGTTGCTTTCTCTTTTTTCAGCAACCACAGGCTGATTTGCACGTCCCCAACGTGCGAGCCGAGTGTCTGCTCAAGTTCCAGCTCCGCCCCGTCATGGAGTGGCAAAGGTTGGTGTCCTCCTCATCCCTGACCTGGACCCTGTTTCTTTTGTTTTTAGCCAATCTCTTTTTACCGTTTCTTCACAGCGTTGTTGAAAATGTGGCGAATGAGGACTGTGGTGTTTACCTTCTTTATCTTGGTTCTTTTTCAGAGACGCCGTTCCCTCCTGCAGCGGCGAGGAGTTTGTGAAAGAAGCTTCCGAGGTTCCCAACTTCCTGGAAGAGGTGGAAAAGTGCAGGAAGACTTGTTCAGCGGGGGAGGCAGAACTTTCTGGTCTGTTAGGACACAGGTTGCCATGTTTTACACAATGTTATATCCGGTTTGATGCATAATTATGAAATGTTTTCTGCAGCAGTTCCAGGTGATGCGTACCCAGAGGTGGTCTTTTTGGGAACGGGATCGGCTCTTCCGATGAAGATCAGGAACGTCAGCGGCACGTTGGTGAACATCAGGTAAATCCGTCGCTGTTATTTCAGCTGTAAACCATCAGCTGAATGATTGTTTGCTGTGCCTGATCAACGTTTGTTTTTCTGCGCATCAAGTCCGAGTCAGTCGCTGCTGTTGGACTGTGGAGAGGGAACCTTCGGTCAGCTCTGCAGGCACTACGGAGACGATGTGGATGACGCTTTGTCCAAGATCTCCACTGTCTTCATCTCCCACCTGCATGCAGACCATCACACAGTAAGAGGCCTTGCAACACGTCGACGTGAAAGACGACACGCCTGTGGTATAATCCTGATTTTTATCGCTCGTCTTAGGGCCTGATAAAGCTGCTGTACCAGAGGCGACGGTCGCTGGTATGTAAGCTTTTACTTTTTGATGCGAACATGTTGGAGCTTTTATCGTCAAAAACGGGAAAACGAGACGTCGGCCGGGTTTTCTGTCTCGTTCAGTTGACCTGACGTTGTTCATATCACGCTGTGATTATGCCTCCAGGAAAGTTTAGGAAAGCCCTTCAGCCCCATCTACCTGGTGGCTCCGGCTCAGATCATGACGTGGCTCGGACAGTATCACGACTACTGTGAGGAGATCCTCAGTCATTTCAAGTACGTTGAAACAGAAACGACTTGTAACCGTATCAGGTAGACGTGCTCTTCTTTAGTTTATTGATATAGCCTGAAAAAATGTGTTAAATGTGATGCTTCCAGCATCCTCTGTTACCCACAATGAAAGGTTTGCACCAAGTTGCCAGCCTGATTGACAAATACTTGCTTAAAGGTGCATAGCAATGTGATTTTACTTCTTTTTTTATATGTGCGTCAGTAGCTCACTCTGGTTGCATACAAAGTTTTTATGAAAGCTGCCGTATTAGTTGTTATTTTGGTGTTTTGATGCTTTGTTTTTGCTCAGTTTGTTACCAAATAAAGCCTTTCGTGTTTTATTTACGATTTTAACGGAAGTACGTACTGCGCATGCGCAGCAGGGGATAGAACAAGGAAGCGGCTAACGGCTATTAGCATCTCCGGGCGAAACAATGCAGAAAGGTCCAAGATCCAGTGGAAAAAAATGCACAAAAATCTATGATTCCAAGAGGTAAAAGCCTGGAATGTCTCTGGGAATCCAGTCTGAACGTTGGTGTTCACTGAAGCGGACGCTAAACCTGCCGAGTCTCAGATGTGACGCAGAGTTGACTGACGTTAGTAAATGTTCTGATATGAGGCTCTTAAAGTTGCTGTAGATCGGTTTATTTAATTAATAACGGTTGGTCTTCATCACGGCGAGCTGCCGCTTTACTGTGAGGCGTTGCAGAGGGTCAGGCTCAGTCAGCCAGTATTTAATACTGATTTATTAATTAAGCAAACCGGCATTATAATAGTTCTGAGATACTGCCACTAGATGGCGCCACATCTGTTTATATCTGCTCATAGCGCCCGGTGCTGGGGCTATTTATCCGCAAAATGGACATTAAACATTATCAGGATGGAGGCTTGGTGTATATAACCTTATTTTATCATGATCAAACAGTTTTTGGTCTTTCTTTTTTAATAAGCATATTACGTGGCTATTTACTTTTAAGGCAGCCAGAAAATATCCATTGTCCTCCTTCCTTCGTTACAGTGTCTATTCCGTAGTTTCATATGTAAAGTGTGACTTATGTAGGAATAGCTGCCATACGGTTATAGTTAACATGTCAGGTTATCCCCTACGGTCTGAGGAAGCTGCAACTCCAGCCAGGTTACCAAATCACAGCTTCCCCCTGACGCTTCTTGTTTCTTTCAGTCACATCTCCAACAGGTTTCTGTGTGACGACGCTGAGGCGTCCAAAGCGAAGACGCACTCCTTCATCCAGGCCATGCTGAAAAAGAACAACCTGGAGAAGGTCTGCTGCTGTCTCCGCCTCCTCGTCTCTTTTAAGGTGTTTTGGAAGCTTTAGATTTGCTAAATAATGTATTTTTTTTGTTTTATTCTGGTCACAGTTCCAGACATGCATCGTGCGCCACTGTAAGAATGCCTTCGCCTGCAGCTTTGTGCACCAGTCGGGCTGGAAGCTGGCCTTTTCTGGAGACACCATGCCCTGCGACGCATTCGTAAATATCGGTAAGCACCGATCGGAGAGTAAAGGCCGTACGGCAGAGAAATGGTGCCAAATGGCAATGCAGGTGAACCGTTTCATTGTTGTTAATAAAAGGTGCAACTTTGCAGCACAGGTTGCTCTCAATCAGTGTTCAGATGTTACCTAAGGTATTTACTTGCCCCTGTGGCTCCCAGCTTCCTTTATTGGTCCATCCTTTTTTTAACACCGGTAAAATACACTATAGTGCCAAAAGTATTCGCTCACACATCCAAATGGAAATCAGGTGTTCCAGTCACTTCCACGTCCACAGGTGGATCAAGTCCAGCACCAGGCCTGCAGACCTTTTCTTCAAATCGTCAGCAGCTCAGAGAACTCCAGCTTGGTTCTGCAGTAGGAGGCCACCTGGGAAACAAGTCCAGTTGAGATATTTCCTCGCTCCTAAATAATCCCCAGTCACCTGTCAGTGGTTTTATAACATAGGAGCGATTGGAAACAACAGCGATCTGCATGTGGCCTTCAGATCAGCGTAGAGCGCTTCATGGAACGGGTCTCCAGAGTGCAATGCAAAGCGTCGGGTGCAGTGGTGTAAAGCTGGCCAGAACTGGACTCCAAAGCCAAGGAGATCTGATGGACGAGTCTGGGTGCTTGTCTGACTGCATTGTGCCAAGTGTAAAGTTTGGTGGAGGGGGGATCATGGTGTGGGGCTGTTTTCAGGAGCTGGGCTTGGTCCCTTAGTTCTAGTGAAAGGAACTCTGATTGCTTCAGCAGACCAAGACATTTTGGACAACTCCATGCTGCCAACTTTGTGGGAACAATTTGGAGCTGGAGAAACGGTGCCTTCATCTTCCACCAGAGCACAAAGCAAGTTCCTTAAAGACATGGATAGCAGAGTTTGGTGTGGATGACCTTCACTGGCCTGCAGAGTCCTGACCTCAACCAGATAGAACATCTTTGGGATGAGTGAGAGCCGGTAACCTGGCCTGCAGCTGAATTCTCTCTGTTTGAATCCATCTTGTCTCGCTCCGGCTTCAACCGTTTGTCTCCGAAACAAAAACGGTTCGGGCCAATCACGTTGCAGTATTTTGGTTTAAGGCGGGACATACCCCTGCGACGAAAGGCTTAGCGGTTGAGCCCACAGCCGAACCAACACAAACATGGCAGCGCAGGAGGACACGCCCGTAGCTGCTGCTGTCACGTCCATTTTGTAAGAATCCATGATTTCTTCTTTGATAGAAGAACAGCAAGACGTGCCTCGACTAGCTTACCTTCTTGTGGTTTCTCATTGCATCTGCGGCTTATGTTTTAATTTGATACCGTGATTGGCTAAAACCAAACTTTGGTAGGCGGGCACTAGGTGTTATTTCACCCAATCAGCTTGGAGAGTTCTGCTCCTTTCCCCAAACGGGTTCATAGGGAGCACAGAGAGTGCTGCACATTATCAGCCTGGCTGGTTGGTTAGAGAGCCAGACCTACTCGTCCAACATCAGTGTCTGACCTCACAAATGCACTTGAAGCTGTTCTAGCAGCAAAAGGTGGACCAGTATTTAACCCTGTGGATTAAAGGTGGAATGTCACTGAAGTTCAGATGCGTATCAAAGCAGGGACGTGAATATTTTTTGTCAATATAGTGTAGCTTGACTGGATTCTGTCAAGCAGGGTATCCTGTACCTGGACTGGTTGGTTCATGTCTGGTTTCCTCTGAGCAAGGCTGGGTTATAAGTTAGCCTCTCATGCAGAGTTTGTTTGTTTTTTACAGGAAAGAATTCAACTTTATTGATCCATGAAGCCACACTGGAGGATGAGATGGAACAGGAGGCTGTTGAGAAAAGACACAGGTGACTGAGTCTGACTGAGAGCTGCTTTAATCTGATTCACCAAAAATAAGATGAAGGGAATCATTGTTCTCATTTAATATCTCTATATAAGCGCTCTTTGTGTCCTCTGACAGCACCACGTCGCAGGCCATCGGCGTCGGCATGAAGATGAACGCCGACTTCATCATGTTGAACCACTTCAGCCAACGCTACGCCAAGATCCCACTCTTCAGCGAAGACTTCAATGACAAAGTGGGAATATCCTTCGACCACATGAAAGTAGGACTCTGATACCATATTTAGGCATATAGATCCAAACGTGCACACATGAATGCAGCCTGAAGTGGATTCTGTCCTCTTGTCTTGCAGATCTGCTTCAGAGACTTTAAAATCCTTCCTAAACTCATTCCTGCACTTAAGACCCTGTTTGCTGAGGAGCTGGAGGAGATGGAGGAGAGACGGGAGAGGAGGGAGCTGAGGAATCCAAGAGGAAGCTCCAACGAGGCGGTCAGCGAGCAGAAGACGGTCGAACGAGGAGCAAAGCGAGAGCAGGAGGAGGAGGCGGCGATGCACAGCGTGGACACAAAGAGGCTGAAGACCAGCTGATTAGGCCAGAAAACAGGACTTTGCATGAATGCATACTGAATTATTTTATTTATGAGAAGCTGAGATTTTTATTTGACTGAAGAAAGTCTGTTTTCTCACGACACCTCCAAAAATGCTCTGAATAAAGTTTGGTTTTCATTAAAGATAATAAAGCAGCTGTGAACCAAACCGCACCATGCAGTTACTACTTAGGAGGATGAGTCAGAGCCAAAACTCTGCATTTGTAAGTTATTTTTATTTAAATAAATTTAGTTTTAGTTCAATAGAGCCACGTCGCAACTCGCATAACCTCAAAGCAATATATAAAGTTAATTTTGAATCATCCAGACAGATTGATAAGAAAAGAATTCCTTCATTGTCCTGCAGTGGGAAAAATTCAGGTGACAGCGGCAAACACAGTTACAATTATTAGCAATGAAAAAAGTAAAACAAAAAAAATATAAATACCAGAGTAAATAAATATTGCACAGTGTGAAATATTTAACAATGGTAAAGACTCCAGCCTATTTACATAACACAATACTACGATATGAAATGTGCGTGATGGTGTGGCCTCCTGAAGTAGCTCAGGTGTGTGCAAGTTACCTTAACATCTGGGAACAGTAAACAATAATCAGATCAGAACCTGTGCAGCTGTTAGCATGATGTAAACAGTTACTGAGTCTGTTGTGAGCAGCAGAGATTTTAAGGTCTAGCAGCAGCTGGGAGGAAGAACCTGTGGAAGCGCTCCTTAGAGCATCTAGGATGCAGCAGTCTGTCCCTGAAAGAGCTCTCCAGCTCTGCAGCAGCTCCATGCATGGAGTGGGAGACATTGTCCATCAGTGATGTGATTCTCCTTATGGTCCTTCTGTCTCCCACCACCTGTACTGGGTCCATGGGGCATCCCAGGACAGAGCTGGTCCTCCTAATGAGTTTATCCAGCTGCTTCCTCTCAGCTACAGATCAGCTGCTTCTCCATCAGACCATAGAAGATGGTTTTGAATAGTGTTAAAGAAGGTCTTCAGGAGCGCCCCCTGCAGTCCATAAGACCTCAGCCTGCTCAGCAGGTAGTCTGCCCTGATCTTTCCTATAAAGAGCATCAGTGATGGGACTCCAGTCCAGTTTATTGTTCAGGTGAACACTCAGGTACTTATAAGAGTCCACTATCTCCACATCGGTTCCCTGGATGTTCACCTGTGTCAGTGAGGTGGGTCTGCGTCTGTGGAAGTCCGCCACCAGCTCCTTTGTTTGCCCTGCATTTAACATGAGGTGGTTCTGTTGGCACCAGTCTACAAAGCTCTCTATCCACTGTCTGTACTCTGAGTCGTTCTCCTCCGTGATGAGACTGACTATGGCAGAGTCATCAGAGAACTTCTGAAGGAGGAAACCTGGTGAGCTGATGGAGAAGTCTGCAGTGTAACCCAGCAGGTTGCATCCAGTCATTGACTTGCAGCATACACTCCCCGAAAGGGGGTCCCGACCCACACTTTGGGAACCCCTGAGCTAAATAACCCCATAACAAGAAATATTCCTTTTTATGGTCTGTTGAGACAGATATTTTTTTCATCGTTTTACATTTTAAAAACCTTTCAGAGAATCGGTTAAGGAGGGACTTTTTAAAGTGATCCAGCCCTGGAAGCTTTGCTCCATATTTACCCGACTCTCATTTTCAGCCAAGCTTTATACAAATGTAAAAAACGATCAAAGGTGTAGTAGATTTGTGTATCTGAAAACTGTCAGCACATCACAAGTTTTATTTATGACACATTCTGACTTTCAGACCATTTTTCATATGGAAGCCCTTTAAATAAAGTCCAGCAGAGGGCGCCATCGCTTCATTTACAATTATTCTGACCAAGTTTAGTAAAGATTTTCTGTTACATTAATATAACTATGAGAGTAGCAGTATGAGAAGATTGTCTTTAGACAATTAACATTAAACACGTTATTAGAAATAACGTGTTTAATGTCTCCTTTTTATTGCTTAGCTTTGCAGGAAGCATGGATTGTTTAATGGATGAATGAAGCGTCTCGGTCTGAAAAAGCTGCCAAAAGCTGCAGAGACATTAAGCCAAGCCCGGCCCCTCAAACAGTTCTGTGCTGGAATATGTGGGCTTGCTCTGCAGCATCAAAGCGGTTCCTCTCCTCCAAACAAATTTGTCAAATCGGAATACATCTCGACTTCTCCTCCTGCACAAGAGAGACAAAAAAAGAATTCTTGCAAACACAAAGCGACTCCAAGCAAAACATTTCAAATGGATGTTAGCTTACATGCTTCAGGAGAAGGAGCTCCTGCAGAATGAACTGATGTCTTTTATGTCTTTCCACCGTTCATTCAGACATAAAAGCAGACAAACTGGGACTTTAATCCCCGGAGATAAGAAATAAAATGCTTGACAGCCTTATTCTACAAATGGAGAAAACATGAAAAAGTGATGAAACTATGGGGTAAGATAACTGTCAACATAAACATATGCGTAAGTGTCTGAGTTTGTAAATGTGAGTCAATAAATGTATTTGTTCCTCGTCAACTCATACATGTGACATCAGATGTTTCACTTGTGAGAATACAAATTTAGATGTTATGAAGACAAGTTACAAAATTACAACTTTGCAACAATACATACAAGTATTAATCACAAGTTTACGAGTACAAATCTACAACCCCTGCTGAAACTGTTCCACTCCTTACCAGATGGTGGCGGTAATGACATGCTTACCACCACCAACTGGAAGGTCAGATGAAACATCTGATGTCACATGTATGAGTTGACGAAGAACAAATACATTTATTCACATTTATTGACTCACATTTACAAACCCAGACACTTACGCATACGTTTATATTGACAGGTATCTTACCCCATAATTATCTTACCCCATAATGAATGTTCTCAGGAGTGGTTGCCCTACAAAAATGACTTCACAAGAACATTGATGAACCCTGCAGAAGGTCACAGGAGAACCCAGGACATCATCTAAAGCTCTGCAGGGCTCACTTGTCTCAGCTAAGGAGCCACAATTTCTACTGTCTGCCAGAAAGTCCTGAAGAAGAACATCCAGCCATCAGTTGGCCACCTGATCCTTCTCTCTTTCCTTTGACGTCCTCCTCTGACCTGCTCAAAAATCCTAAATGGAGGAAATCGGGTTAAGATCTGTTCACAACAGAACTTAAACTGGCCCATTTAAGTTCTGTTGTGAACTTAAATGGGCCAGTTTTGATTGAAATCCCTCAAATGTGGCTGGATTAAAATGGTTATGTGAAGAAGATGGGGACCAGAATTCCTCCACAGCAATAATAAAGTATTATTGCAAGATATCCCAAACACTTGAGGCTGTTAAATTGCACGACAAGCTGTTAGGTTTAGGGGCCAATATTCTAGTTGTTTTGAAAAGTTGTTTTTCTCACAATGAACAAAATAAACATTTAAAAAGTGATTTTTGTATTTACTCAGGTCACCTTTGTTTGATACTAAAATTAATTTGCTGTCCCAGAACATTTCAGGGTCTAGAACAGAAAATCGAAAAAAAAAAAATATTGCAAAAAAAAATCAATTTAAATACCTGAATATAGACTGAAGAACAAATAATCTTAAAAGATAATCAGAAAGCACCATATCCCTTAAATGTCCAGACATTCACTTTAGAATCAAGAATCTTTACTGTAATAATGTCACCATAATTAAATTTTGGTGAAACAAACCTTCCTGAGACGCTAAAAGCGAGCAAATAGTGCCCAGCATCTGATAAGGTTTAAATGTTCGAGTCAAAAAAGACGGATAGGAATCACTTTACAGACGATGTAGATTACTGTGCATGCATGTGTCAGACAAAACACTCCCAGAGAGAAAGAAAAGTATGAAAACAGGCGTTAGCAAAAGCTGAAATGGTCAAGTCCAAAAGACAAGTGGCAGCGAGTTTACAGGCTTTTAAATGCTAAAGATAAATTTAGTAAACATAGCATCCACTTCTTGGTTTTATGCAAAACAGAATATTGACTTGCATTTATTTTTTGCTTCTTGTGCTCAAATATGCTCCCAAATCAGGACAAAGATTGCTCCTTTTCCTCTTGGCCTTTCTCAGCCAGCCTAATTTGGTCTCTGAGAACCCCTTAGTCCACTTCATAGAGGAGGACGAGAGGAGAAACCCTTTGCAGTAAAAAGTCCATTTGAAAGCTATTACCGAAGCCGCCTGGTGCTCAGGAGTGTCACCTCACATCCTCATTAACTCCCTGATTCTCTGCTGCCCTAATTTGTGTTGTGGGGATATTGCTTGTTTTCTGGCTATAATAGGCCATGCAGAGGAGTAATGGTCACACTTCTTATGGCTGCCTTGTTTTCCTTCTCATTTTTCCCTCATTATTCCTCCTTCAGCTACAAACAGAAAAGACAGAAAAGGGGCCGGGTCTCCCTTTCACTGCTGCTTTCTCTTCCTCTCCGTTGCTTTCTCATTGTGGGAGTTGGGGAAAGAGGGCGAATCTCCCAGGGAAAAAGAATCTAGACCAAAGCCTTCCTGAGCGCCGACCTTATAATTAAATTGGCAGATTAAATTCTCTCTTATTGTGGAGGTTTTAATGAATATTCACTTGCCTTCGGATCGTCTGGGTGATGTGAGCTTTGCTTCAGTTATCACGGTGACCCCATCAGACTGCAGGACTCCCTCTGCTCATCAGTTCGGCACAAAGCACAGACCTTTCGACTTAATTGATCTGCAGTGTAGTGACACTTTATTTCGATGCGCGTGGATTTCTGAGAGTCAGTGGGCCGAAATGTTGGCAGGAAGATGACAGCGGTTACTGTTTTAAAGAGGCATTCGGTTCTTTCAAATCATGCTCGTGTAGGAAACGTTTTTTTTGTGATGCTAACTGGAAAATTCAGAGGAATAAATCACAAAAGCACTGGCGATCTCTTCCCGTTGTTTATCTCTGACCAGCAGCGGTCAAAATGTTCTGCTGTTTAGTAGAAGAGTGAACAGCAGGAAATACATGGATCAAGAAAAGCAACATTTGACTCAGGAAACATATTTCTAATCAACCTATTGGCAGGGACTTTGCACCATATGCAGATAAAAATCCAACAAATTCACAAATACAAAGAACACAAAACATATTTGTCTATAAAATATGTTATGCGTAATAAAGTGGAATGGCGTGGGAATATTACATAAGGTTCTCATTGATCTTCCGCTTGATTCAAGCCGGCTGATTGGACCATTCTAGTAGGTTTAATTTAGGGGTGTCCAAACGTTTCTGGACAAGGGCCGAAATTACTGGAGGGCCACAAAATTAATAATGAAAAATAACCAAAAAATTTATGTGGTGACTTTTTTTTTTACCTGCTCTACAAAATCTGATCATTTTTAACTAAACAAAATAGTCTGATTCTCTGTAGGAAAAGGATGCGTAAATCACTGTAGATCCAAAGCTAAAAACAGGTTTTACTCACATGCTTTATTAAAGATTTTTTTTGTTTTTCAAATTATTTAGGCTCGGTTTAAACATTTTTTTCTTTTTTTTTTGGTCTCACCATCTAAGAACGGATTTTGGGTCAGGATTTCTTTTGAAAACACTTGCCGTATTCAGCTGATTTTAATAAATTAATTCAAAACAGATTTTCATGCACAAAAGTCTGCATTTCAGTTAACGTCATGTTACATGTCCAGTTATAAGATCTCAACTGTCTGTAAATAAATTTATAGTAATCAAAAATAAAATATTTCAACCTACATCAGCCATCTTTGCTGGTGGACTAAATCTTTCTTGAAATGCAGATGGGGGTGGGGGGTGCACAAAATCAAAATCAGTCCAGGGGCCACAAATGGCCCCCGACAACACTTTGGACAAGCCTGGTTTAAGATTTTTCTGAAAACAATCCAGAGTTTCCTTTGCTGTGTTTTGGTGACTATTGTGTTGCTAAAAAACAAAAACACCTTTGTTTTATACTTTACAAGAATGTCCTTGTGCAATCCTGGCATTCATCCTCCATTCAGCCACGAGAATCTACCACATGCCACCATTTGTTAGATTTTGGGTTGATTTACTGATCAGACACTGAAGTTCAATTTTAGTCTCATCTGACCAAGAATTTACCTGTTCTGCAGCTAATTTAAACAAAGTGCTGCAACATTTTTTCTTCAGTAGTGGAGTCTTACGCAGTCAATGCACATGTGTTTACTGTTAAACTAAATGTGTTTGAGAACATTTAGTTTAACAGTTAGAATTCACTCTAGTGTGAATCACCTGAAAATGAGTTTCCAACACGCAGTCATGCAAACAATTTAAACAGATAAGTCCAAGAACTCATTCTTTCGTACTTCAAAATAAGAACCTTTAACATGGATACAACAGGGTGCCAAGCTTAATATTTGGGGCTTAAAATAATAGCTTCGACCTACTTCACTGGACGGATTAACATGCATGTTTAAAGCAACTGAATAGGGCTACAAGAGACAGATTCATAAAAGTTTGTAACGTTTTAATATTGCAAGTTCGATGCAGCTGCAGCGGAGTAGCAGGTTCTCTTCATGGACAAAGTCAGCAGCTCTGTTTCCCTCCATCTGGAGCTTGAACGATGCCTGGAACAGTTTCTAGGCTGATCTCTCCTTTTAAAAAGTGTGATAACTTCATATCAATGGGGTCGGTATGATTTGATTGAATTTGACTTTGAGAATTTGAGCCCTGAGATGACATGTGTTGTGAATTGGAGCTATATAAATAAAATGGAATTGAACTGAATCTATGTCAGCATTGCCTTTCCATTTTACACCTGTGGCATTTTGGAACAAAAATACCATTTTGTATCGTAAGATTAGGAATAATAATGGCACCTGTAATTACTACCAGAAATTATTTTTATTGGCATATTTACTTTTTGCCCATCTTAAATGAGTAATTTTAATCTGGTAAAGTGTCAAAAAAGCCAAAATGATAAAGGTATCGATTATTACAGATTATTGTCACCATGTTTTACCGTGGTGGAATTACCTTTGAGGCAGACACCGCCTTAGGATGTACACAAATAACACAACACTTAGTATTTACAGGTGTTTTTTTCACACATTAGAGCATCCAAGTTCGTATCAGAGTACGAGAGCTCTGATATCAGTCTCTTTGCGAGTGATATGAGCCATGTTACACGGATTAGTCCCTCCTTCACGAATCTCAGGTAATGAGGTCATTTTTGAGCAGCCATCTTCAGGCTTCATTTACAGAAATGTGCAATTTGGTATTCCTGTGAATGTGAGTGTCCAAATAGGCAATAACAGTGTGATTGTAACATATGATGGACAAATGGAGTCGCCTTTTATGTTTATTTGTTATTTTATTTTCAAAAAAAAAAAATAACTTGGCAAATAACTTTATATAATTCAGAAAACATATCAAATCCACACGTGGACGTTGACACTCTGCTCATAGCTTACCATATGTAACTGAAAAAGAAAGTTAGCTAAATAAGATTGAGTTGATTTCAACGCTATAACTTAGGTTTACAGGTTAGAGTCGACTTTTTCCCACCAGTCCCACAATGGGATCAGCAACAGATGAGCAGAAAAAGGGTAAATAATGAAGGAATCCATATCTGCACAACCAGCCTGGTTTCATCTGTAAAACCGCCTCTTTTCTTATTGCCGGCATTTGTTGGGTTTTTCTCCAACTGTAGGCGAAACAATTCACCTGAACTATTTTTATTTTATTTTTGTGTGTGTTTATTTGTATTTTTTGTGTGTGCGTGTTATATTTATCCGTCTATCGATCTATCCATCATCTTCCGTTTATCCGAGATCGGGTCGCAGAAGCAACAGGTCCAGAGGAGAAACCCAGACCTCCCTCTCCCCAGCGGCATTTCCAGCTCATTCTGGAGGACCCCAAGGTGTTCCCAGGCCAGGCGGGAATACTTCCAGTAGGCTCTGGGTCGTCAATGCGGTCTCCTTCCAGTGGAACATGCCTGGAAAGTCCCCAAAGGGAGGCGCCTGGGGGGGCATCCTGATCTGAACAGACTGCTTTTGGCGCGGAGAAGCAGTTTCTGTACTTTGAACTTCCCGGAGCTCCTCTCCCTATCTCCAAGGATGAGCCTGGCCACGCTCCAGAGGAAGCTCACTTCAGCCGCTTGTATCAAGAATCTCATTCTTTCGGTCCTGATCCAGACCTCATGACCAGAGGTGAGGGTCGGAACGTACACCACCACACACCAGAGCAGTGGCTGCATTATGTGTTGCATTTATGAACATATTAATTAACCTATTGAGGGGTTTAACTATTAATTTTCTACATTTTGGCAGTTGTTATCCTCCCCGGGTAGCACCCAGGGGAGCCGAAGAAGAAAAGGGCACAGGTGGAGGAGAGCTGAGGATATTTCGGGTAGCTGCTTCCTTGCCATTATCGTTGTCATTTTGATGGTTGGGCGTTTATTAGGCTTGTCCAGCGGCTGCCCTGATCCCTTCCACAGTGGCAGCTCACGCGTAATGTGATTTCCGCTGTGCGAATATGATTATTTTGTGTGACAGACAGAGGAGGGCGGCATTCAAGGGCAGGTACACACAAACAGGGAGGAGGTCACGCATAATTAGGAGAAGAGGCGTCACATCCCGCCTGCAAGAACATCGATGCTGACAGCAACAAGATCTGAGGAGTTTGGGCCAGAAAAATGGAGCCAGTATCATCAGGGAGAGTCTGTGGGAACTGATTTCTCCTGCAGGATAATGGGCTCACTGGGTCTGACACAAAGAACAGGCCGTGGGAGGCTACGTCTGGACTGCACGCCGTCTTAATGATAGACCCAGGGCTAAAAGACTAGATTAAAATCAGTACCTGGAAAGTTTGAGGCTACCTCAACCTGGACATCATGCAAAAATAGCAAGAATGTCTCAACACACAATGGCAGAGTTTACGCGTTCAAGGATGGGAAACCCACCATTTGATTATGTGATCGATCCACTGGGACTAGAGAGAAAGAAGCTTAACTCCCCAGTTTAGCGTTAAAGGAAAGACAAGAATGACTTCTGTTAATAAGCTTGTCTGGACGGTGGAGAAGTTCAACCCAGGGCGTAACGTTCTGCTCAATAACGACCGGCATTAAACACTTTCTCCTGACCTACCTCTGGCAAAGCGTCGCTACCACAACTCTTCCTCATTCTCATCCAGCCTCATTCTAAAGAAAACCAATTTTGAGGGTTGATCATGGCTTCTATTAAATCTACACTGAAACGGAGAGCTAAAGCTGCTGCAGCGCTTCTTAAGCTGCTGTGTGGAAAAAAAAGGTGAAGGAATAAAGTTCATTTTGTGGAACATTACGCCGTGTCTAATCACAAGTGAAGAAGTAAGGAAACAAGGTGAGAGGTTTGCAGAATGAGGATGGCGTTAGCCGAAGCCGCAGGAGGATCCATCTCATTAAACTTTATTTATATTTCTCATTTTGGAGAAAATACGTCTCACATTCAGGATGCTTTTCATTCTTAACTTCTGTAATGATTCCTTGTTTTAGGAGACCGTTGGATTTGTTTGCTAAAAATCGTCCTAATCTTTTCCCGCAGGTGTTATCAAGCCTTCGTCGATGCAGCGGCGGGTTTTTTGATGAAGAGCTTAGCTTCCTGGAAACAAATGAGGCGTTTAGGAATGTGAAGTCAAACTACTACAACACGCGTATGAAAAACATCTTCAAACAGAAGGTAAATCATTTCAGGTTGGTGGCAGCGCGGTTTTGCGCTGCTGGTTTTTGCAGATTTACTACATAATATCCACTCTGGTCCGCGCAGCTGAGCCTTGAGGAAAACCCAAAGTTGGAGCGCTGAATGATCCCACATAAATCACGCTGTGTTATGAGTGGGAAGAGCTCGGGCAAAGTTGAGCAACTGTGGTGAACGCAGAAGAAAATAAACCATTTATCACCTCTAACTGCACCACTGAAGCATGCAGTTGGGGAAATGGAGGAGGTGGGCCCAGGAGTGCTTTGTCACCAAAACAACTCCGGGATTTCGGCACAGGAGCTTTCCGGTACTGAGAGTAAACTCCAAATGCATTAAAACCTGGTGGTAGTGAAGGAATGTAGGAGGACATAGTATACAAATGTTTTTTTTTCCTGTAATGTTCTTCTATTTTACTCCAGAGGCAACTTGGCCTGCAGTAAAAACTGTTTTGTTTACATCTTTTAGTGCTCCTTTAAGAGGCCAATTTACAACACTATATAATGTGTTTCAATTAAAATGTCTGCTGAAAGCACAGGGAGCTATTTTCTGGAGCAAACTTATTCCTACCGTGGATCATTTTCGTTTAAGGGCGGCTACGTTTAATCTGCTTTCCATTTATCATAAATCCTCCCTTCTGCTGTAAAAAACAGAGATAAGTCAGCATCTTCCTCGCCGCGTTCTGCACCCCTGGATGTATCGCAGAGATCAGAAGCCGCAGCAGATTTATGGCTCCTCAGTCTTGACTTGTGACCAGTCTGATTCAGCAGATAATTGCTGAGTTTGAGTCATTATCAACCGGACAACCACGGTGCCGTGATTCATTACCCAGATTCTTGGGTTAACTTCATCTGGCAACCTGTCAGGACAGGCGGGAACAAAGGAGAGAGCAAGGGGAGTGCCTTTTTCTCTGTAGCTCTGCAATATTAACTGCTTTTAGTGGCTCTAAGACAATTAAGGTCTGCTCACACTTGGAGTTTATGTTCGTCCCAGGAGTTTTAGTCACAACTGGACTGCTTTAAGCGCTAAGCAGGGTTAAAATCGCTGACTCTATATGCAAATAAGCATTCTCACATTGGGCTGTCACCGACACCATCAGCTATACATAATATATATTACACTAAAGATTTTAACACCACTCAGTTTCACCACATTCATCCCAGTCACATCGATTAAGCAGCTGTCACGGTCTGCAGTTTTTGGTTTTCGTCCTGTTTTAGCATTTCAGTATCTTTAGATTATGTTTTATTCCCTGTTTGATATCCCAGTCGTTTCTTAGTTATCCCAGTTAATCTCCTCACATCGAGGTTTTCCCCTGGTCGTCCTGTGTTTCTGATACTTGTGAGATCAGCCTTGTTTCAGGTCCCTTCTGTACAGTCTTTAGTTTATTCCCTGTGTCCGGTTATCCTCAGTTACATTTATTCTCTTCCTTGTTCCCCTGCTGCCACTCGCTCTCTCTCCTCAGTTTTTCCTCCAGCTCCTTCTCCACGCCTGCCATTAATTAGTCAATCAACTCCTGCCATTGTTCCAGCTCTCATCCTCCCCGTATTTAAGCTCCTCTCCTTTTTCCACTCGCCGCTGGTTTCTACTGTTTGCCTCCTGTCACGTTGCCCCGTCTCTCTTCCTCGTTTGTGCCCCAGATCTACGTTTTGTTTTGTGCTCTGGCTCCTGCATCCTCCAGTGTTTTTGTGAGTTTTTTTCTTGACGCCAGCCTGGATCAACGGCCATCTGTACAACTGCTATACAACTGAAACCGCGGACATTTTCTGCTTATGCCACATGCATGACACAATCATGAAGGGCATCCCTCGGGGCTCACAGTAAAATCCTCAGGCCACACGTGAAGCAGAAAACCAAGAGGATGCATGTTTTACACTTTTACTTTTAGTCAGACTAAAAAGAAAAACGATTTGAACGGGTTTTAGTCCACACATTTTGTGTCCAGTGACATTAACAGGCCTACTTTAGGCTCCAATAAGCTAAAAACATTACGTCTCCTTGGCTTTTAACTCAGGTTGAGAAGTTGTTTTTTTTATTTTTTATAAGATATTTTTATTTTATTGTTTTAATCTATTTTTAAGAGCTTTATTTTCTGTATTTTTTTGTTGTTGTTATTGGTGCACAGTACTTTGGTCAACGGGGCTTTATAAATAAAGTTGTATTGTAAAATATACAAGGAAAACTGAGAGCACTTAAGAAATGCAGAGTCCTGCAGAAATCACCAACAATAGGCTACACATTGAAAAAGCTAGAATTTAAAAGGCAAGAATACAAAAATGTAGTTACGTGTCAAATGGGTTATTAACTGTCTCTGTCCAGCATAGTAAGTGCTTTAAGGAAATAAATAATGTGTCCCGCTACATTTTGACTCGTGGAGCCTCTAGCACGCCTCGATGTTGACGCAAACGGTTCTGGGTTTGTTTTTGCATGTGTGGATTTGTATGCATCTTAAACCCCAGCAAAACAAATCTACCTACGGGGATGAATAAAGTAACCATGAACCTTAAACTTTCCGGTTATAGCCAGTAAAGGTAAAGCTCTTGCGATCTTAACCTGTTGTAGGTGGAAAATAGTTAAATATGCTCACTTGCACTACTAAGAAAAGCAGACAAAGGTTTCCCAACGGCAGCGACGTTATGTTTGGCTCAAAGTGTAGTTGTCCGAGAGGAAATCAGAAGGAAAGTGATGGTATGTGGGCAGACATTGACATCCACAGACTTCTCAAGGACTTCTCAAAGTAGCCAGAATCTCACACTCCTCTGTGCACCAGTGCTCCGTCTGCCAGAGGCCAAGCTGACGTACTCTCTGATTCCTCTGCTTTTATGCTAACAGGCCTTTTAAAATACCACCCATACCGGCCAGAGGAGGATTGCTGCGATGCGATTGGCTCGGCCTGGCTGCCTGGTTGCTATGCAGGGGCTAGACTTTTTAAAAAAGATAAAAAAAAAAAATTATACATTTCGAGAGGCAGTGGTGACGCCTGCTGTATGGGAAAAGACTGCTGGGTGATTTGTCAAATGTGTCTTAAATTAGAGGCAGATCAGATTAAAGTTTAATGAATTTTAATGATCGCTGTGAAGAAAATGGGTCACTTCTGCTTTGCCCATTCAAAGCATTCAATATGAAATATAGAGTAATAACAGCGGACAGGGCAGGCTCCCTGTTAATGTGCAGTATGGACAAATAACCAAATCTGTTAATACAGGGAAGGAATGGAGCCTTCAAAGAACCTTTAAAATTGGAAAAAGTACAGCTCCATGAAACGAGTTACAGAGTAGAACTGGGTGAAGAAGAACATCCTTAATTTTTGATGCAGGTTTGGAACTTCTTATCAATAAAATATTAATATATTAATGGGTCTAATTGGTTCGGTGGATCTGCTCTTTAAACCCCACTTATGTCTATTTTATATATATATATATATATATATTTATATATATATATATATATGAGCATATGAGTATGCTCCTGTTGCCACATTGTCCAGGTGTTTGGGTTTTGATTCTATTGTATTTTGTGCGTTTCTGTGTTCATGTGTACTGTTTAATATCTTGTCGTATTTTACTTTCTCTGTTTATTCTTGTGTGCTGTTCTTTTGTGTTATTGAGTTTCTTTCTTTTAGTTCCGAGTTGATCTTTTTTCTTTTCATGAGAAGTCTCTGTGTATTTTGGCTCAACCCTCTGTTAAAGGGGAGATTTCCTCTCCACTGTCGCTTCATGCATGCTCAGTATGAGGGATTGCTGCAAAGCCATCAACAATGCAGACGACTGTCCACTGTGGCTCTACGCTCTTTCAGGAGGAGTGAATGCTGCTTGGAGAGACTTGATGCAACCTGCTAGGTTTCCTTAGAGAGGAAACTTTCTGACCAATCTGGAGGATTTTATTGAATTTGACTTTGGAAAGAGCCTCGAGTTGACATGTGTTGGGAACTGGTGTTTAATACATAAAATTGAATTAAATTGAAAGTACTTCCTTTTGTTTAATAAGTCTCCCTCCCTCCACTGCCCTGCTTTCATTCTGCCTCAGCTGCTCCACATATCCTCTGATTATCTCCTTTCTGTTCATTTGTCATTCCCCACCCTGCCTCAGTATATAAACTCTCTGGTCCTCTGTGTTCATCACTGGTTTCTTTTTGTTGGGTTCTCTACTACCAAAACCAGGACATCTACTTTGTACCGTCTCCTGTCTGATGCACACTTCTGCCTCTTTTGGAGGCTGAACCCAAGCTTCATTGCAGAGAGAGAAGGGGAAGCGGTCACCCTGGCAAATATGAGGTGAATCACGGTCGTAACGAGACGTCTCATTGTAGACAGGACAGTTTTCCATGAGTGCAAAGTTTTGTAATGGCAAAGAGGGAAAGAGACCAGACAGCAGAGTACATTAGTGTGTGGGGACACTGTGCCTTTAAAAAGGGGACATTTAAAAATAAAATAAAAAGCAGGATGTGCAAGATTTGATACTTGGTGGCGCTTGCTTCTCAACAACACAAATCTTTTCAGCCGCCTGAAATTGAAACTTAGACTGACTTATATTACCAACTAGAACAGAAAATGATTTAAATATTTTAAAAATTGAATATTTGATCAAAATCTAAACACATGAATAGGATATTTGAGCTAATTTAATAAGACACATGCCAATTATTCAATTTTAAATGCATTATTTTTCACAATATTTATTCTGAGGTTGTAGCAGGGTCATAAATTGGTGTATTGCATTATTTCTTTTTTAAATAATATCACACTTTTAAACAAATACTTTTTTTTAAAAGATTCAGCAAGGAAGTGTCAGGGGAAATTTCAAGTTCCCGGCAATTCAGTGTTTTTCTGGTGCAATAAGTGCATTTGTTTTCCAAACTGAATAATTAACAATTGTTTTAAAGAATTCTGACTTAAAAAAAACCAATAGTGGTTTGTGGGCAGACACTCATTAATATCCGTGTCTGCCCACATACCATCACTTCCTTTCAGTCTTATTTCCTCTTGGACAACTACACTTTGAGTTAAAAAAAACAAACCAATAATTCTAAGATTTCTTTCCATAATTAAGTAGTGCTACTTTTGTGTAAAACAAGGCCTTTGATAATCGAGTATTGAACCTTTTTCCTTAAAAATCGTTTCATCCCAGAGAGTTTGACATGCAGTGGAGTCTTAATTCATATTCTGTCTTCTACCAGTTTAATGATTCTCTCCCTAGCTTCACTTATCTTTGATAGATTTTATGGAATAAAATCAGAGGAGAAATTGCCCAACCATAACGTAGACACTTTCACAAGGAGAAATGGAAAGATTACAATCAAGAGACAGCGAGGCTCAGTTCCATTTGTGCAACTACAAATTAGACCTGCTGTTGGGTAGGGATGTTCTGAGTGCTGTCTGCAGTGTCTAGAAAGGTCAACATGGCTTGGACTGTGGGAGAACGCTGGAGTACCCAGAGAGAAACCATGCATGCACTTGGAGAACATGCACACTCTGTGCAAAATGAGCCTAAGCCAGGATTCAAACCTAGGATCTTTTTTGCTGAAAGACAACGGTACTACCAGCTGTGCCACCGTGCAGCCCTACCTGAAGTCAAGTGTAGCAAATGTCAAGAGAAGAGCTGCACATCTCTCTCTCTATCTGTATCTCTCTTTCTCTGCAGGGCTTGACTGTCAGGTGCTGTTCCACAGCTGGTCCACAATAAAACTCATGAAGGAGAAGCTTACAAAAGAATGTCTTCCAGAGGCAGATGTCAGATTGTCAGCTCACCTGAGTGATAATAAGACTCCCTGCTCTAGACCAGACCTTCCAACACCTAGTTACTTACCTTTTGTGTCATTGTTCTCCTTTAAAAAAAATTCCACACTGATAGTCGGTTCCTCGTCTTTTTTCATCCATTTCCCTCGCTTCCTCCATGAAGATGGTCTCCTCAAATCCCCCCTCCCCTAATAGTCCTCCTGGATCAAACTGCTTGAAGTATTCATCCATTCTCTGTTGACCATTCACCTACCTGTACCCTCACCAACACCATCACCACTCTCCATCTACTGGTCCTTATTCCAAACTAGTGTCAACCTCAGACTCTGTGGATATGCTCATCTCCTCATGGACAGCCACCTCAGCAACCAGTAAGAATCCTTGCTTTCAACAATTTTCCATTTATTCTCATGTAATATTAGCTTGACAACAAATGTTCTTCACAGAGTATCAAATCTTCTTTGGTATGTCTCCACAAGCTTGGCACACCTCTTTTGGGGTATTTTCTATTATTCTTCTCTGCAGAAAGCTCAGTAAGGTTGGATGGGCAACATTGGTTAGACAGCCATTTTGAGCTCCTTCAAAATGATTAAACTGATTGGGTTACAGACGGCTCCTCAAGATACTCCTAGGATGAATTTGCAGCTTATTCTGACGTCCTGAACACCAAGAAGCTGGTTGTAGTTAAAATCCTCTGAACATAGTTTCTGTAAAATCATCTCCAAAGCATGCTGCTGCCACTACCCTGATTCATATTAGAGATGGTGTTAACCAAATGATGGACAGCACTGTTTTTTCTCCAGACAGGCCAAAAAGTTCTACTGTGGTTCATTAGCTCATAGATTTGTGTTTCTCCTGCTCTTTCTTCAGGTGTGTTTCTTCACAATTCAAGTAGGCTGGGATATCTTCCTGGCCGGTCCACCATGAAGGCTTGCTTGGTTGCCATTGGGTTCTTGGTACCCACCCTGATCAGGAGACTCTTCAGATTACTCAGTTTGGCCAACAGCCATGTCTAGAGAGGGTTCTGGTGGTTCAAAGATTCTTCCATTTTCAAACAATGAAGACCATTGTGCTTTTCAGGACATTATTTGCTGTTTTGTTTGCTGATTAGTGTCTATAGACAATTACTTTGACATCTTTGTGTAGTTTATGGTCTGACATGCCCTGTCAACTGTTCAAACAACTATCTAGTCAAGAAACATGCAGCGAGGAAGTCAGAATCCCTGGAGCTTGATTTTGAGTCTCAGAGCACAGTGTGTGAATACTTATGGACCTCAATGTTTACATTTTATATTAATTTACACACACACACAAAAAACATCTGAAAAGCATGTTTTCAACTTTTCTGATTTGACCAAAAATAAGGTTAGCGTGTAAACCAGCCGGTTGCTCTCTGTCTGAGACAGCACATAAATCATAAAGAGAAAATCTGAGTAACTGCACCTTGATTGCCTCAATCAGCACTTCAGGATGTTAAAAGTTAGTTTCTACAGACCCGACAGGAAGACGTTTACTATCCTGTTAACATTTGCTTTGACCTTGTTACTTTTCCTCTCTACACGGTGATGATATATGGATGCACTTTATTAAAATCATTATCAGCAGATGGAAATAATTCAACTTGCAAAACTAAACTCCGGCTCACTGCGCTTCAGTCCTCCACCTTGTGAAATCCATTATACTTGTTGATTATCTTCTAATTAGAAAGTAAATGTTGCCTAAGACGCTTAAGCAGTAAATATGGACACTGGTGCAATGCATGTGTAATTGATTTCCTGCTCTCAATTTCCAAGGGATAACAGTGAAGATGAATAATTCAGAAAGTCCACACCTCTCAGAGGACGGCTGACCTTTAAGGACGACTTTAGCTACGCTTGTTAGTACCTGACGGATAAACTCCGGGGCTATTTAAAGAGGCCAGTGAAATTCACAGCGTGAACTGTGAGAGATGACTTCTGAAGGGAGATTGTCCAGTCCTGTCTTCATCAATCCACCGTGGCAGGATGTGGAAAACTAAATTTGCCATGAAACTCTCCATCATTATGAGAGCGATATCATATTAGGAATGTAAACGCATTACATGGGTGCAAATAATTTTGGTTCTGCTTGGATGTTAACACCAACACACAGTTCTCTGAATAAAGTGGTATCTAGACTACAACAACATAAGAGTAGATTTTTTAATTCACTCTTTTAAATATTAAATAGGAATAATTATTCAAAAAATACAAAACAAAAACAAATTTCCATAGAGCTCCAGTCTTTCTTATTTCTAAATTAACACCATTACCTCTCAGTGGTGTATCAATTTTATGCAATACCATGACAGTTTTCATCTATTTATGAAGCAGGTATTTTAATAATTAACTTAAATAATCTCAGATCATGATGCTGCCACTACTATGCTTTGCTGTAGGTATGTTTTTTTTTTGCTGGACAGAGTAACTGATTTAATTCAACTGTTATGTGTCATACTGCTGGTCTGGGTGCAGGCCTGGTGTCTATCTCTCTCACCCCGCTGCAGGGTGCGACTGGCAGGTGTGTTGCATCTCGGCCAATTAAGGCTCGTACTTAAGGAGCTGAGACCAGGAGGAGGGCGTCAGTTCCTGGGCAGTATGAATGTGTAAGTGTAGAAATATTTAATTTGGAAAAAATTGGTAATATTAGGATTTTCAACTACTATAATCCATGTAAAAAGTTGGAAAGTGAGGTATTTAATAAAATTTCAGGATCAATAACGAGAAGAGAAGTTTGGTGTGGGGATTTCAATGCACATAATAGCCTATGGGGAAGCAGACAGACGGATAATAATGGTAAAATAGTGGAAGAAATAATGGATGAAAGGTCACTGGTGTGTCTTAATAATGGACAAGGAACAAGAATTGACATATATAAAGGTACTTTGTCATGTCTTGACTTAACATTAGTATCCAATTCGATAGTTAGTTCTTGTAATTGGGGTGTGAGGGAAGAATCCACAATAGGAAGTGATCATTATCCTGTTAGCACAATCATTAAAGATAATTTATTTAAACAAGATGAATTAAAAATAATAAGATGGTGTTTTAATAAAGCTAAGTGGCAAATTTTTAAAACAATATGTGAGCAAACAAGTCATTTAGTAACATTAAAAGGAAATATAGATGAGTGTACTAAACAGGTAACGGAACATATACTTAATGCTGCAGAAATAAGTATTCCAAAAACAATTATTAAAGGGAAGAAAAAAATTGTGCCATGGTGGAATGAGGATTGTAGCAGAGTGATTAAAGAACGAAATAAAGCTTTTAAAAATCTACAGAAAAATTTAACAGGAGAAAATCTTATTAAATATAAGAAGAAAAGGGCAGAGGCTCGTAAAATAATCAAAGAGGCTAAGAAGGAAACTTGGAGAAATTATTGTTCTTCCATAGGAGCAGAAGTAAAACTACAAAATGTTTGGAAAATGTTTAAGAAAATGGGTGGGAATAGAAGTCAAGTTAAAATTCCAGCATTGGTTAGAGGTCAAGAAATTGTGGTATTAAATAAAGATAAGGCAGATGTTTTGGGTGAGGCTTTTGCAGCAGTGCATAGTGGGGAGCATTTAGGAAATATACATAGAAATCAAAAAGAACAAAAATTAAAAGAATATAATGATATCTATAAAAAGAAAGATAGATCGGTTTCAGCATTAGATGAAGAAATAAGTATGAATGAAATAAAAACAGTTATTAAAGATACTGGATATTCAGCTCCAGGGGAGGATAATTTATGCTATGCAATGTTTAGAAGGTTACCGGAAGCAACATTAAAATTAATATTACAATTTTTTAATAAAATTTGGAGAGAAGGTGAAGTTCCAAAGAAATGGAAAACTGCAATAATCCTCCCATTTAATAAACCAGGAAAAGATTCTTCAGATCCAAATAATTACAGACCAATAGCATTGACATCTCACTTATGTAAATGGATGGAGAAAATATTAGTAAAAAGATTGGGGTATATGTTAGAGAAGAGGCAGATAATAAGTAGTTATCAATGTGGATTCAGAACAGGAAAGTCTACTATGGATGCATTAGTGAGAATTGGTAATGATATAGAAAAAGGATTAAAAATGAAAGAATTGATAATAGCAGTATTCTTTGACATTGAAAAAGCGTATGACTCAATGTGGAGGGAAGGTTTATTGATAAAGTTGGAAAATATGGGAATAGGGGGAAGAATGTATAACTGGATAGCAAGTTTCTTTACAGAAAGGAAAATTAGAGTTAAAGTTGGGGATGAATACTCAAGAGATTTTAAAGTAGAAAACGGCACTCCTCAAGGAAGTGTAATTAGTCCTTTACTTTTTAACATTATGATTAATGATATATTCTTAAATCTAGATGAATGCATTAAATCAGCACTTTATGCAGATGATGGAGCTATATGGATGAGGGGAAGGAATGTCCCACATTTAGCTAAAAATATTAAAAGAGCTGTTAATAAAATAGAAAAATGGTCATACGAATGGGGATTTAAATTGTCGGTAAGTAAATCCTGTTATATGATTTTTACTAATAAAAGGAATATTGATATAGGAGAGATAAAGTTATATGATCAACCTATAAAAAGAGTAGATGAATTCAAATATTTAGGATTATGGCTAGATAGTTCATATACATGGAAAACGCATATTAAGCAGCTAGAAACAAAATGTAAGAAAGTAATAAATCTCATGAAAGCAGTGGCTGGGAATGATTGGGGGGCTGATAAGCAGTCATTAATGAATATATATAGAGCTCTTATGAGATCAGCAATAGATTATGGTTGTATAGTATATGAAGCAGCAGCAAAAACATCATTACAAATTGTAGATAAATTACAATATAGGGCATTAAGATTAGCTACTGGAGCAACTAAGACTACTCCTATTAACGCTCTTTTAGTAGAGGCTGGAGAAACTCCGTTAGAAATAAGACGGGTCAGAATATCACTGTCATATTGGATCAGAGTTAAAAGCAGTAGTGAAGGAAATCCAGCAAAAAGCATAATAAAGAATTGTTGGGAATATTCTAAATTCACAAGAAAGGGATTTGGATGGAATGTGAATGAATGGGCAAAAATGTACGAGCTGGAGGATAAGACATTCTCACAAAATAATCCAATTAGTGCTGTACCACCATGGTTGTTTCCAGAAACAAAAGTTGATTTAAAAATACATGAAATGAAAAGAGAATGGAAACATAATGAAGTTGGGGTTAAATCTAGCATATATATCAGACAATTGTTTTATAGTTTTTTAAAAATATACACAGACGGGTCAAAAAATTCAAAGGGAAATGTGGGTATAGGGATATTTATCCCAGAGTTTAATATTTGTATATGTGAAAGATTAACAGACCTTTTATCTATATACACAGCAGAAATGGTTGCAATTATTTTTAGTTTACAGTGGGTGGAGGAGGTTAGACCGGATAGGGTGGTAATTTGTACAGATTCAAAAGCTGCAATAGAAAGCATTCATTCAGGAGGAAATAGTAGGAAAGACCTGGTAATAGAAATTTATCAGAGTTTATATAGGTTATATAGGTATGGAATAGAGGTTCAGTTCTGTTGGGTACCGGCACATGAAGGGGTGAAAGGAAATGAAACAGCAGATAAGCTAGCAAAAAAGGCTTTAGGAAAGCAGAATAAAGATCAGATTTCATTTGGGAAAGGGGAAGGTAAATCAATAATTAAAAAGAAAGAAACAGAAATATGGCAAAAAATATGGGATGAAGATGAGAAAGGAAGAAGATTATATAGGGTTCAAAAATCTGTAATATGTAAAAATTATGGAAAAAGAAGCAGAAGGGAAGAGATAATTTTTACTAGACTAAGAACTGGACACACATACTTGAATGAGTTTTTGTATATAATAGGGAAGAGAAATAATGATATATGTGAGGGTTGTGCAGAAAAAGAAAATGTGGATCATGTTTTGATGAATTGTATTAAATATGCAATGGAAAGAGAGAGGATGAGGAAAGTAATTATGGAAACAGGGAGAGATTGGAGTATTAAAGGAATTTTAGGGACAGATGGAGATAGGGAAGAAAATATGGAAATTAATAAAGCATTGTTTTTATTTTTACATAACACAAAATTAAAAAATAGAATATAGTAGGTGGAACCATAGAGCTACACACTCATGTACAGTAGGTGGCGGTATGCACCTATAAGTTGTTTGCAATCCGCCAATAAAAGGAAAAGAAGAAGAAGAAGGAGGGCGTCAGTTCTTTCTCGCTTCCAGAGTGGTACTTGACCAACTTAAGCCAAGTTCCGAGTTTTTTCCGAGCCGATCCTAATTCTGTGTTCTGGTCTCTTATAGAAACTCAAAGAATCCGAGAAACCTTCAAGCCTGGACCCTCCTCGAAACCTGCAGTTCTCCTACCGTAAAACCACCTTGACCCTCCTCTTGGTGCTCACCTGCCTGTCCACCCTCCAACGCAAACAGCATCACAGAGAGAACCACTGGAATACACCCGGACCCAGGACACCCCCCTCCCAGACTTCTGCCAAGCCACTGCCTCTGTGAGTTCAGCCATCTCAACCTTTTCACCAGATTCAGACCTGTCATTCATCATCACTCTCATCCTTCCCAGCAGAACCCAGAACGAGCCAACCAGACGCACACCCCGTCCTTTGTTCAATAAAAACCATTTTTTTGACTCAAACTGACTGTCTCTGTGGTTGCTCTGATCCAGAGTCGTTCTGCTCAATTATGACAGAAAGAACTGACCAACCTGACTCTGGGGAGCAACTACGGAGCGCGGTCACACATCAAGGGCAGTTGTTGGGACAACATGAGACCCTTCTCCAATCCATGAGCCAACAACAGACCCAACTAATGCAGATGATGAGTGTCTTAACCCATGGGTTTCAGGACTTAAGAGCACAATTAGATGTGATTCGACCTACCTCCACTCCTCCACCGGCAGCTCAGCCTCCCGCTGGTTCCTCCGTTGGTTCCCCCGCTGGTCCCGCGCTGCTCTCAGTTCCCGGCGTCGGGGTCTCCACCCCCACTCCCGAACCCTTCTTCGGTGAGTTGAATAAATCCAGGGGTTTTTTATTACAATGTTCCTTGGTGTTCAGCAGGGCTCCTCAGTCGTTTCCGGATGACGCCGGAAAGATCTCGTATATTGTCGGGCTTCTTCGTGGTAGAGCCCTGAGCTGGGCGGAGTCGTTTATTGACGAAACCAGCATTCACAGCCTAAGTTATTCTGATTTCCTCGCAAGTTTTAAAAGAACGTTCGCTTCCTCAGTATCTGAGGAGGAGGCGGCTAAGAGACTATGGTCCTTGAAACAAGGAAGTAAATCAGTGGCCGATTACGCGGTCGACTTCCGAACCCTGGCGCCTCAGACCGGCTGGAACGCTATCGCTCTAAAAGCGGCGTTTTTAAACGGCCTGTCTGAGAAGGTTAAAGACGAACTTGCCAGCCGGGACAAGCCCGGGAATTTAGAGGATCTTATTGAGCTAGCCGTTAGACTAGATGATCGCCTCCGGGAAAGAGCTTGTGAGAGGCGGGGTCTGGCTCCACCCCCGACACCGCGGCTCTCAGTCCCCACTACGGTGACGTCACCCAGGCTTCGTCCGGTTTCCCCGGAGAGTCAACCGTCAGACGAACCTATGCAGCTGGGAAACACCAAATTGACCCCTGAAGAAAGGGAGAGGCGCATGGGGACAAAGCGATGTCTTTACTGTGGCGCTTTTGGGCACTTTAGATTAGCGTGTCCGGTTCGCCCAAAAGACTCCGCCCACCAGTAGCCCAGGGGATACTGGTGGGCACATGCTCTGAAAACCGGACCCTCTGGTTAACATTACAGTCTGTGATTAGTTTCCAAGACACTCAACACCACGTGGTGGCCCTAGTTGATTCTGGCTCTGAACAGAGCCTTATTGATCCTAGTTTAGTTACTAAATTGCACATTCCCGTACGTCCTTTACCCTCTCCAATCTCAGTCACCGCCTTAGATGGCAGTCCCTTAGCCACGATTACCCACCAGACAATTCCCCTGAAGTTAATTTCTTCTGGTAACCACCACGAGAACATTGCCCTTTTTGTGTTTCCCACCAAACACTCACCTGTTGTTTTGGGGTACCCATGGCTGGCTGCTCACAACCCTCATATTAATTGGAAGGAGTCCCGCATTGAAACTTGGAGCACCAGTTGCCTGGCCTCGTGTTTACAGTCGGCCCTTCCTCGCTGCCCGGAGGGTCCTGTTTGTCCTGAAGCTTCCCCTGATCTCTCCCAGGTTCCCCCCGAGTATCATGACCTCCAGCGGGTATTTAGCAAGGATTTGGCCCTTAGTCTACCACCTCACCGCCCTTATGATTGTTCTATAAACCTTCTCCCTGGAGCTCCCTTGCCATCTGCACGACTTTATAAACTGTCTCAATCAGAACTGGGCGCTATGGAGAAGTACATTGCCGAGTCGCTGAAGGCGGGCATAATTCGCCCTTCATCCTCCCCTGTTGGGGCAGGGTTTTTTTTCGTTGCCAAGAAAGATGGGTCACTGCGTCCTTGTATAGATTATCGAGGGCTCAATCAAATAACAGTTAAAAACAAGTACTCTTTACCCCTTTTGGCTTCTGCGTTTGAGACTGTTAAGGGCGCCACTGTCTTCACCAAATTGGACCTTCGTAATGCCTACCATCTGGTTCGCATCCGTGAGGGAGACGAGTGGAAGACGGCCTTTAAGACCCCGCTCGGCCACTTCGAATACCTGGTCATGCCTTTCGGTCTTACCAATGCACCCGCTGTCTTTCAAGCTCTTATAAATGACATTCTGAGAGACTTCATCAACCATTTTGTTTTCGTTTATCTGGATGATATCCTTATTTTTTCTAAGGAACCCAGTAAGCACCAGCAGCATGTCCGTCAGGTCCTCCAGAGACTTCTCGAGAACCGTCTGTTCGTCAAGGCTGAAAAATGCGAATTCCATCGAAGGTCCATCAGTTTCCTTGGGTACGTTTTCGAGGGTGGACAGGTGAAGACCGATCCAGCCAAGATCAGAGCTGTGGAGGACTGGCCTACACCCAAGTCCCGGAAGGACCTCCAACGCTTCTTGGGGTTTGCCAACTTTTATCGTGTCTTTATCAAAAACTTCAGTATTGTTGCCTCACCCCTCTCCGCCCTCACCTCCACAAAACAGACTTTTACCTGGACACCTGCTGCGGATCAGGCCTTCCACCTCCTCAAGGAAAGGTTCACCCAGGCCCCTATCCTCATCTATCCTGACCCAACGGCCCAGTTTACCCTGGAGGTCGACGCCTCGGATTCTGGAGCTGGAGCTATTCTCTCGCAAATGGCTTCCTCTGATGGGAAGCTTCATCCTTGTGCCTTCTTTTCTAGGCGTTTTTCCCCAGCCGAGAAAAATTATGATGTGGGAGACCGTGAACTTCTGGCCATCAAGCTGGCCCTGGAAGAGTGGCGTCACTGGCTGGAGGGCACTGAATTACCCATCATAATCTGGACAGACCACAAGAATCTTTCATACATTCAATCTGCCAAACGACTCAACTCCCGCCAAAGCCGCTGGGCATTGTTCTTCTCGCGCTTCCATTTCATTATTACTTATCGCCCAGGTTCCAAGAACATCAAGCCCGATGCCCTATCACGACAGTTCTCATCCACCTCTGAACCCATAGATCCTGAACCCATTGTTCCAACATCCTGTATCGTTGGTGGTCTCACCTGGGAACTAGAGAGACAGGTCCGGCGGGCACAGGAGAGCGAGCCGGATCCTGGAGGCGGTCCCCCCCGACGACTGTACGTGCCGTCTGCAGTCCGTTCCCAAGTACTCAGGTGGGGGCACTCCTCCAAGTTCTCTGGTCACCCCGGCTCCAGCCGTACCATCGCGCTCCTCAGGCGATACTTCTGGTGGCCGTCTCTAAACAAGGATGTGTCCGAGTTTGTCTCGGCCTGCCACATTTGCGCCCGCAATAAGGGGTCCTATAAACCACCAGCCGGTCTCCTCCAACCACTGTCCACACCCAGTCGGCCTTGGTCACATATTGCCCTAGATTTTGTCACCGGTCTCCCCCCGTCCAGCCACAAGACCGTTATCCTTTCTGTCATTGATAGGTTCTCCAAGGCCTGCCATCTGGTTGCACTCACCAAGCTCCCCTCTGCTCACCAGACCGCCAGGTTATTGGTCAACCACGTGTTCAGACTCCATGGCCTCCCTGTTGAAATCATCTCAGACCGAGGTCCGCAATTTATCTCCCAGGTCTGGCGTGATTTCTGCCAATGCTTAGGATTTAAAGCATCTCTCACCTCTGGTTTTCATCCCCAATCTAATGGACAGTGCGAGAGACTCAACCAGGAGATCGAGAACACCCTTCGCTGTCTCTGCTCCCACAACCCAACCACCTGGAGTCAGCATCTCGCCTGGGTAGAGTACTGCCACAATTCTCACGTCTCTGCTGCCACAGGATTGTCTCCTTTTGAGGCGTCTGTCGGATTTCAGCCATCTCTCCTGCCCTCTTCCTTCCCAGATTCAGTCCTTCCATCCGTCCGGTCACACCTCCATCAATGCCGTAAAGTCTGGGACCAGACCAAAGCCGCCCTGGAACGCACCTCCACCCAAAACAAGAGGTACGCCGACCGCAAACGTTTACCGGCACCCACTTACACCCCCGGTCAGGAGGTATGGCTATCATCCAGAGACTTCCCGTTGAAGGCCGTGTCTAGAAAGCTTGGTCCCAAGTTCCTTGGCCCTTTCAAGGTCGACCGAATCATCAGCCCCACAGCAGTCCGGCTCAAGCTCCCACCTCACCTCCGTGTTCACCCTACCTTCCATGTTTCCCAGCTTAAACCTGTTTCTTCTAGCCCCTTGTGCCCTCCTCCAAGGCCCCCTCCACCCGCCCGGATCGTGGACGGTCATCCCGCCTTTACGGTGGATCGTATTGTGGCGTCCAGGCCGCGTGGTCGCGGTCTCCAGTACCTGGTGGATTGGGCTGGTTACGGTCCTGAAGAACGTTCCTGGGTTCCACGTTCATTCATTTTGGACCCTGATCTCATCTCCGCCTTTGAGGCATCATCCTCCGGACGGCCGCCAGGGGGCGTCCGTTAGAGGGGGGGTGCTGTCATACTGCTGGTCTGGGTGCAGGCCTGGTGTCTATCTCTCTCTCTCTCCGCTGCAGGGTGCGACTGGCAGGTGTGTTGCATCTCGGCCAATTAAGGCTCGTACTTAAGGAGCTGAGACCAGGAGGAGGGCGTCAGTTCTTTCTCGCTTCCAGAGTGGTACTTGACCAACTTAAGCCAAGTTCCGAGTTTTTTCCGAGCCGATCCTAATTCTGTGTTCTGGTCTCTTATAGAAACTCAAAGAATCCGAGAAACCTTCAAGCCTGGACCCTCCTCGAAACCTGCAGTTCTCCTACCGTAAAACCACCTTGACCCTCCTCTTGGTGCTCACCTGCCTGTCCACCCTCCAACGCAAACAGCATCACAGAGAGAACCACTGGAATACACCCGGACCCAGGACACCCCCCTCCCAGACTTCTGCCAAGCCACTGCCTCTGTGAGTTCAGCCATCTCAACCTTTTCACCAGATTCAGACCTGTCATTCATCATCACTCTCATCCTTCCCAGCAGAACCCAGAACGAGCCAACCAGACGCACACCCCGTCCTTTGTTCAATAAAAACCATTTTTTTGACTCAAACTGACTGTCTCTGTGGTTGCTCTGATCCAGAGTCGTTCTGCTCAATTATGACATTATGCTGATGATACTCCACTATATCTTTCAATAAAGCCAGATGGATCTGAGCCTGAAGTTAATTAAACTGAAGGCAGGCAGGGTCTTAAAAACATAACAGACTGCTTTTAAACTTTGACAAGAGAGAAGCTGCCATTTTTGGAGCAGAGCATCTGACCAAGAAACTGCTCAGTGGATTACCTTGGCCACTGATACTAATTTAAACAAACTTGGTGTCATTTTTGTCCAGGACATTTTAACAACTGTTGTTAAACAGAGTTTGATGAAAATCTTTGCTATTTTTCACAACCCCAAAGAGACACACACACACACACACACACACACACACACACACACACACACACACACACACACACACACACACACACACACACACACACACACACACACACACACACACACACACACACACACACACACACACAATGGATGATGGAATACTATATGTCTTATTCTAAGAATAATAGTAGGATGTGCAATACCCAGAATGTGTAAAAACTCTGTTTGGGATGAATCACACATGACATACTACATAAAAAAGGTACATACCTGGTAAAGACATATTTTCATTGTAACAACTACAATAATATAACAATTATAGATTAAATGTTTCTTCAACATTTCAATGGTTTCTGTGCCAGTAAAGCTGATTCTAACGGAATCAGCTTCTCTCCATTAGAATCAGCTTTACTGGCACAGAAACCATTGAAATGATGAATAATAACTTGGTGTCGTCTGCTGGGTTTCCTTAGAAAACTTTTTAACCAATCTGTCTGCATGATTTGACTGAATTGACTTTGTCCAGTTGTAAATTGGTGCTATGTAAATAAACTGAATTAAAGGTTTTTCAAAGAGCTTATAACCCTTTACTTTCAGGGGCACTTTGAAAAAAAATGTGATTAATGGAACTGATAGCTCCTGCCCAGTGGCTTCCCTTCTGCGTACCATAATGGTGGAAAAAATTAAACCACCCGGTAGGGCCTATAAAATGAGGGAAAGCTGTGACATGCTTTCTGTTTCTATGGTTTCAAACTGAATCACTATCACATATAAAGGAAGCTAAAGTGTGTCTCTGAAGAGAGCAGCACTTCCTCCGTCAATCTAAAAGAGAATAAATCATGTGCCTACTACACATGGACTGCTTTGGAAGTATACCCCCTCACTACTGTACGAATAAAATCCCGTAATCCCATCTTCCTTTCATGCATTTTTGAGGAAGGGTAGGGCGTCTGAGGGGAAGTAACGCTTTGATCGTTCAGTAGTTTTCCTGGTTTGTTTGCTTTCTTGTGTGAAAGACGGTTGTCTGTTTTTCCCTCTTTCGCTTTAAACTGATAAACCATCTGGTCCCGTGACAGTTCACAGCAGCGTGCCATCAGTGGCAGCGCTCTGATTCCCGCAGATGCTGCTGTCAGACTGCCAGCCGGAGTCTAAGAGACGTCAGAAACGTGTCCTTCTGCAGACTCCAGCTTTCCTGTCTGGGAACTTTTCCTGAAACTCTCAACATTTCTTCCATGAAGGTGGTTTTGAATTAAATTGCTATACAGAGTATAAACGGGTCGTTGTATTTATAGATGATCACAAATTCCCACAGCATGCAGCGACATTAAAACTGACACGAGGAGACACCAAAACGACCAAAAGAGCTGAGAAAAAGACAACACAACAATCTAAAGGCTGTAATGAATAAGTTTGAATATAAGTAAGTCTGGTTTTGGACAGAAGATTTTACCTTTGTCATTAATCTTTAGCCCATTTTGTGTCTAATTAATCAGAAGCATACAGGTTTGTGCTGCCGATATGGAAAGGCAGCAGCAATAACCCTAGAGAAGCACCCCTGACTGCCCATCAATCTGAAAAAAGAAGATGAGCCCAAATTGGTACACTTCGGATTTTGACATAACCAGAGTTTTGTTTGTTTTTCGAACATACTAAAACTGGTTACAGACTTTAAATCCACAGGAAGTGAGTTCCAAACTGCAGATCCTCTCACGGACAGAGCACTTTGAGCAAAAGTGGTTCTTCGAAAGGGGACGTTACAGTTTCCATCGGAAGCCGCTTTAGTGGATCTGCTATTGCCCTGCAGTCTTACTCAATGGTGTAGGTGCATGTCCATTTAAACAATCTATTTTAAAAGATTGTAATTTATAAAATTAGGAAAGTCCAAAATGCCAAATTAAGCCAAAATGTGACAGTGGTGGAATCTGATTGGCTTTTGATATAAAACCTTAAAAGCCCGATTATAAAGAGTATAGTTTGGCTAGTCTGAGACCAGACAGTAGCTCCATAGGAAAAATGCGAGAGGATCATGGAGTTCAAAAACATCTTAGCACAATGAAGTGTTAAACAATTTCTAAGTATTTTATAGCAGTTTATGTTTGATCTAACAGTTTTGCTGATTTTATCAACCTGGCTCCTAAAATTTAAGTGAGCGTCCCAATTTCCATCGATTCCCCGTTGTATTAAGTTCAGAGTTTTTGTTTCTCCTGTGTTGCATCATGTGTTTTCTATCCCTATTCCCAAGTTGTATTATTTCGTGAGTTAGTTTCATTAAAATATTATAATTTTCAGTATGCGCCTGCCGTCATCCTGCTGCCGCTTAGGTCCCTCATCCAAAACCCTGACAGTTCAGACCTAAACCGAAAAGAAATGCGTGGGAGGGACCTTTAAGGCACGCCTTCATCCAGGTCTTTCCAAAAGCCCGTTGTGGCCTCAAAATGAACCCTTGCTGCTTTGCAATCAAGGCGATGCTTACTGCAGTTCTTGTTTTGGCCTTCCTTAAGATATGGGCAGTCCCCTAGCGGGCATTATTTTGTATTTGATCAGAGCTCTGTTTCACCAGGGACTGTCACAACTGGAACAACTCTGGCCAGTGTTTTCCACACGTTGTGTCTTGATCATGAGGTTTTAGCACAAACTTCATATCTGGGCGATTAACTGGTGCAGGTGACTGGTGGTATCTGTTTTATTAGGCCTGCTGGACATAATATCTGCTTCAGTGATGCTTGTAGTTCTGTCTGGCTTGGGATTGTAATAGTAATGCTGCACCAGGTAACCAAGGTGCTTTAGCACAGCACTGTGCAAGTAGTTTTTATTTACTTTTTATTTATTTTTGTAATACCATTTAATGTGGGGAGTTGGCGGCAACATTGGACATCCAGTCACCATGTTGCTGGTGACCAGAAGTGATTAAAGGCCTCACCATCTACTGGATTTGAGGAGAACTTTGGTGTTTTCATCCAGTTAACGGTTCCTAGAATCATAACAAGGGTTCGTCTGACTAATCTTTTATTTAACTTAACTGGGCAGCATTTAGTCACACACTTTATACGGTCAGATATGAGGTTGTTAATTTTTGAGGTGGTCATAAAGGCCTTCCTGTGGGGACCTTCTGGATCAATAAGATCACATCCACCCCTGTGGTGGACATGAGCCTTTGAATGATGGATGTTCCTGGTTTTAATGTCCATTTGTCTCATTTCTAGGAGCCTACAGTTAGGCATCCCGATGCTCTGCTGTGGAACTGGCAATAAAAAAAAAAAACCTTGTCACAACAGCAGCCATAAATCAGGTCAGAGCTGTGCAGAAACTAATGATGAAACCGCAATGAACTAAAGTAACACAGGATAGAAGTGTGGACCTGAACTCCTCCGCAGCAAAGTAAAACACTGAGTAGGCCAAGCAGAATAAGAGTTGTCGCTGCTAAATGTGCTGCTAAAAACTGTAGAAATGAAAGAGGGTGTGCTTTCTTTTTTTATAAACTATATAAACTGACACAAGATTTCATCAACATCATTTAACATCTTTTTTTGCAGAAGACTTTCAGACTGAATTATAAGCGTCATATTCTGGGAGCCTAAATTGACTGATCTCAGAGCCCATTTAGAGATTAGATTTACAAAAGAAAGATGGTAGGAAGATTGTTCCCCTCTAGGAAAACCGAACACGCTGCACCAAGCCGACTGAGTCGTACTTAAACGCTGAAGAAGAAACTGAATGCAGAATTTTCTTTCTGTGCAACATGTATAGTTTTTATAGCTTCATAATTTTCCATTACATTTGTCTTCCTATATAGTCTCCTTACATTCACCTGGCAGTAGCAGTGTCATCACGCACTTGTGTGATGACATTAAAAGCATTTTGTATCCTGATTCCGTTTACAGGATATACATAAAGATTTATCAACTAAAAACGACACACTAAGAATGTCGGTAGCATACATGATTTGGGGTAAATGCCGCTGGACAACTGAAGAAGGGATTATATTAGATGTTACAGTATTTTCTTTCTGTACTGCATGAGGTCCAGCACACTAACAAACACTCAGAATCAAGATCTGGCCATGCTGCAGCCCTCTTCTCTCCTTTAAATCTGACTTGGGTGATGTTTCAAAGTGTCCTGTGGTCTGACCAGTCGTGATTTGAGATTATTTGAAGATTCTGGACGCTGCAGCCTCCGGGCTGAGGGGAGAGGCGCTTTTCCGGCTTGTTACAGCAATGGAGTGCAGGCTGGAGCAAATCCCAGCTGTCATCCAGTGAGACAAAAAGGACCCAGAAAAGCTTTGTACCAATCTCCCACTGCGCTGTAACAAAGCTGACCACCATGTGGCTCTAAACCCACATATGTTTAAACAACACTTAGCATTATTTTTACCCCTGTGATCCAAATGAAATACCTTTTAAATGAATTCATTACGGTTTTGTTGAGATCACACCACAAACCCCTGCTTCCACACTAAAGGCAGCGCTCTGCGTCTGGAAACGGAGAGAAAAGAGTTGTCAGATAATCTGACACGTTTTCAAAACCGATCCAATAACAAAATGACTTGAGATGCTATTAAAAACATAATTCTGTTTTCCTGAAGCAATTTCCCACAAGTCAAACAACCTGTGTTCTTATTCAGGCTGGAAAGTATTTTGTGAAAAGCAATCCTTTTCACGCATCCAGTGTCTAATCAAAAATGTCAGGATTTCCCCCCACTGGTCTGATGCTTATTTGATTTGACTGGAGCAACTGACTCCATCCTCTCAGTTCATTATACAAGCTGACATGGAGGCTTGGTTTTCAACCGAGACCCAACTCGTATTAACATCCTATGCAGCTCTGCCTGTTTTGTTTTCTTTTTTAAAGAACTTTTTAAAGAACGTAGGTGTTCTGGTTGCAAAAAGCAAAATTACAAAGAGACTGAGTACAAAATGTATAAAGCAGGAACCTAACATCTTCTTGCAGCGTTCCAACTTGAGGTGAAAATTATATATCCAAATCTTTTTGAGCTGCAACCGGTCTTTTGTGGCTTTACAAAAGATGATTAAAAAGATAGGAGCGTTGAAACCTGCTGCCAGCAAAAACAGAGCGGAGGTGGGATGTAGAACACAAAAGACAGAGACGCCTCAGTTTTGCTCCACCTTGCTTTTCTCCAGATCGTGGCTTATGTTTGATTAAACAGGACTTTTCAGAGGGAAGGATTCACTATTTTAAGGAACGACTTCTGTCACAATGACAGCAGCGCAGCTGGTGAGTGACATGGATAATATCCACTCTGCACGGTCACTTCAAAAGGAGCTGCTGGCGGCGAGCGATGGGCGAAGAAGATCTGAGCCGCAGGACCAGAGACTGATCAATACGCCAGGGTCAGTAAATATTCATGTCAGCATAGAAAAATGTGCTGATGAAGGGACTGAGATCTATAATGTAACATGAGGGGAAGCTGAAATGTTTGATCTCTCATGTCCATCGATTCTTACCAAGGGTAAGGAAAAAAAAAACATTTTAACAATAACAGAGATGGTTCAGGATTTTAAAGGGGGCTTCTGTTAAAGAAGTAGACGTTAATTAACCTGACTCATGCCAGACGTATGTTGCTCCGCCTAGCTCCACTCACATACATCTGGGACCTCTCCCATAGAAAGTGATTTCTCCAACCAATTTTATGGTCTGGCCAATCAGGACGCAGGGCTGGAGTTTCATAGATGTGACGTAGTGGAGACGCGACCATGACGTGAGACTGTTTTGATAGCAATGGCGGCTCGTCGAGGAAGCAAGCGTTAACATTGATGCTGCTATTTCTTCCGTGTTGTCCAATCTACCTAATATTGTTTCATTAAAAGAACATCAGAGAACGGCTCTGAAGGCTTTTGTTGGTGGAAACCATGTTTTCGCCCTTCTCCCAACCGGATTTGGCAAGTTTTATTTTCCGGGGCGCGTCCGCTTAGCGGTTAGCGCAAACCATGTTAGGAGGCCTTTAGTCCTCAACGCGGTCGGCCCAGGATCGACTCCGACCCGTGGCGCTTTGCCGTCTGTCTTTCCCCCTCTTCCTGTCAGCTCACTGTCAATAAAACGCGTGCCACTAGAGCCGCAAACACATTAAAAAAAAAAAGTTGTTTTTTTTTCCTGCGTCGCTCTCACAGCGTCACGGGTTAGCTTCGATGTGAGTGGTTGAAATAGCACATCGATAAAGATGACAGACAAGTGGCTTATCCAATCGTATGCAAGAATTTTTGATAAGACCCAGCCTTCTGTAAAGGCAATTCCTGTGGAGAGGACCCAGATGTATGTGAGTGGAGCTAGGCGGAGCGACATGCGTCTGGCGTGAGTCAGGTTAGATGCATTTTTATTTAGCATAAATTCAGATGAACTGATCTTGAAGGCTGAAGCTAATGGCCAGTTAGGATGAGCGCCGGGTCATCCTTTTTGACACTGAGAGCTACTTTATTAGTACTGTGTGATACGAAGGGCTACGTGGACTGACCTTTGAACTAGACGAGTCAGCGCTCACCTTAACTTTATGTAACATAAACATGTTTTTAATGCTTTTGTCATTTTAAACCTATGTAAATACCACTATGATTAAAAAGGAAGAGCAACTAAATAAAATGTGCTATTTTTTGAACAGACTTGAGGGCACCATGTTGGTGACCCCTGGTTTAATCTTTGCTGTCATATTTTTATGAAAATCTACACAAAGTTGTTCAGAAAAGTTTGTTTTATGCTCTGCCCCATTTATTTTTGTTCTGACCATTCTTTCACTGCAGCTGTTGTGACAGACAAAGCATGATGGCACCGTTTCCAGGCCTGATAGTTGGTGTTTCATTCTTAGCTTTACATCTGCACACACGCTTCTTATCATTGTTCCCAAACAGCTAAATCTTTGTCTATTTTTTCTGTAGTGATAGTTAATAGTAGCTTTCTGATTAAAAACCAGCCCATATTTACTTTTTTGGTCTGTATAAACCACAAGTACTATCTTTTCTGTTGTCACTAAATTGGTAGACTCTCTTTCTGCTAATATTAAATATTTTTTCTTGTTTGGCATCTACACAATGCCTTTTTCTTCCGAATCTCACTAAAATATGTAATGCTACGACAGAATGAAAGAAAGAGAAGCAAATTTCCATCTTTAGATAGACGAGCAACTATTCAGATTAATTATTTAGACCCGCCACTGATATTTCTTTATTGCCTCAAGTGTCCTCGATATATCTATTTCTTTCATATAATAATATCCTTCTGTTTTTGAGATGAGAGATAAGTGGTTCTATTTTACCTGTGGGAGAAAGGACAGAAGTCAATGCCGGCATGAAGGAGAGTCGGCCGTCTGTCTGTCACACAAAGGGAAGACTGCGTTATTCTCTCTATCAGTACATCTTTCATTTGTGGAATTATAAGCATAGCAGCGGCTTGACGTGCATTTGATTTCCTGCCTGAAGACAGTAAAGAATCCCTGCAGCAAAAGAGTCTTCACACAGAACAGTCTGAGATATGCAGTCTGCAGAGCGCTTGCAATAAATAAACCGGGTAGTAAATTTTATGATTGCTGCTGATGAATGACATAATTTTGCATTTGGCCATTCATCAGAATTAAACTTTCCTCCTTGAAAACATTGTAGATGTAAAGTAAAGGTTTCCTTTTCTGTGTTTGCATAAATTTCACATGCAAAAAAGTCTCCGCTCAGTTGAAATGACTAAAATAAGAGCTATGTTTATTACAATATTTTCAATATATTCCACAGTAAGTTGAAAAATGCCTCATTCTGAGACAAAAATGTAGCTTTATGTGTAAAATGAAAGATTTGAGTCACTCTGTATGGAGTTTATGACACCCTTGGGGGAAATAAACATGTTAATTTAAAAGGAATATTTGGTAAAATATTCTGTTGCAGCTCAGATTTGATCAAAGCCAGAACATTTGCACTCTTAATTGGCAGATTTTGATTCAGTTGGTTTAACTTGCAGGCAAAAATGAAAATAAATGGAAACATTCAAATAAGAAATGAAGGTAGAATAATTTGTCTCTTTTGTCTGATTGGGTTTATACATTTCTAATAAGCTGAATATGAGGCACGAAGGATTTGTGAGGTGAAAATGTGGACAGTTCACAGCTTTTGGCATCAGTGGGAGGCAACTGCGACGGCACAAAGGTGGGTGGAAATATTTCACTAAATAACTTTGAATTTTACAGAGTTCATTGAAGCCTATCTCTGTCCCACCAATTCCTGAAATAGAAAATGTGCCATAGCACTGCATCTGCCTCCAGTCTTACATAGATTGTGTCTGATCTGTGCCGTCATGTGGCCAAATCAGACTTCGGTTTTCACAGAATAGACAAAATATTTTAATGAAGCTCGGAGAACTCCTAATTATCCCGAGTTTTAATGTTAGTCTCAGCAGCGCAGGGACACCAAGTGTTACCTACCAGGTAAAATATGCTAAGGGATGCTGCAAGATCTTGTTGTTTCCACCCGTAAAGATACAAGGTAAATTTAACTTTGAATCAGATCATGTGGTCAGCTAAGATATCAAAAAGGCTATTTTTTTAGTCAGCTTTATTAAAGTCCTGTATTGGAGTCTGTGACACTTCAGGTTTGTGCCTAATACTAATTTCTAAACAGTGCTGCCTGAGAAAAGGGACTTGAGAACTCTTCTAATCTGCATTTATCTGCAAAAAAACTTTAAAGTAAATAATTACATATTTTTCTCCTGGTGGAGCAGGTTTTAAGACTTTAATTACCCTGGAGGTTTTACAAATCGTTGATGTAATGTCATGATTTAGATTTTTGTTTGTTTGCTTTGGGCTTTTCTGGACTTGAATCAGCCACTATCCAATCAGCTCAATTAGCCCAGATCAGCTACACCTGCTGCTACTAATTACAGTCAACTGGGCTCACCTGTTCATCTGCCTACTTATACCTGCCTCAGTCATCCTCTCATCCGTAACTCTGTGTCCGGCTAAATATCGGGTTCACTAGCATTAATCGTTACAGTATGTGAATGTTGCATTTCATTAGTCTAGATGAGAGGCAATAAAGGCATAAATAACCATCTGGAATTGCTGCTTTGATGCTAACCTTCTTAATTAGGAATTATTTCTCAAATGAACAAACTTGTTTTGGACAGGTTGTTTGGGGGACCTTCAAGAGACATGGTCTGGATCCAAAATGATACCCAAGTTTATTAAGCAAATGACCAATCTACTTATTGATCAGAGCAACCGTCCTCTGCAGGGCAATGGTCATCCATCAGTTTTCTTCCACTTATCTGTGATCAGGTCGCAGGGCAACATGTCCAGCAGAGAACCCCAGGAATCCCTCTCCGGGGCCAGACAGGGTATATCGTCCCTCCAGCAGCTGGATGCGCCTGGATATACTCCAAACCCACGGGGCTGGAGCTCTCCTGGTCAGATACCAGAACCACCTTAAACCGGCTCCTTTCAATGCATAAAAAACAACCTCAAGCTCCTCACCCAACTTCTACATCTGCTGGTCTGAAAGCATAAAAATACGTTGCTATCCGAGACGTGATTTGTCCGTATCGACCCAAATGCGGACAATATATCCGATCCAGTAGGTAGATTTTCTCGTATATTGTCCATGTAGGGATGTATACGGACATATCACCCCTTGGAAAGCACCATATCTTTATGCTTTTAGTTATTGGTCCAGAAAACACGTGTAGACCAGAGAAGCATCCTCCCGTGACCCACTCAGCAATCCCATCCACAGCCAGGATGAATGCCGCATTGCTCCTTTTGGATCTGAAGTGATTTCCACGCATCGGTCAGAGCCTCCAACGCTCCAGAGTAAGCTTCCTGGGGAATCTGAGAAGTGCTATCCCTTGATGACTGAAACACACTCTTCTATCTCCTTTGTTAGGACCATCCTCGTTGTCTGCCACTCCAACAGAGATGCCCTGATCCCACACGCGACATTGAAGAAGCGTATTAACCAGAAGCGTGTTAATGAAAAGTGCTTTAAAAATTACATTATTGTTGTTGTTATTATTATAAGCAGTTGTCTTATTGATGTGAAACCATTAGCGAAATATCTGGTATATCTTGTCACTGCAACCATCCGGTGTTAGTTTGAGTTTGTGGGGGATAGTTACAGTATAATCAGTATAATGTCACTCTCTCTTTCCTCTCCACACAGTCTGTGACCAGAGCCTCCCCAGTCAGCCACCACAGGCATCACTTCTTACCATAATGTCCTCAATTCAATTCAATTCAATTCAATTTTATTTATATAGCGCCAAATCATGAAACATGTCATCTCAAGGCACTTTACAAAATCAAGTTCAATCATATTATACAGATTGGGTCAGATTATACAGATTGGTCAAAATGTCCTATATAAGGAAACCAGTTGATTGCATCAAAGTCCCGACAAGCAGCATTCACTCCTGGGGAACCGTAGAGCCACAGGGAGAGTCGTCTGCATTGTACATGGCTTTGCTGCAATCCCTCATACTGAGCAAGCATGAAGCGACAGTGGGAAGAAAAACCACCCATTAACGGGAAAAAAAAAACCTCCGGCAGAACCGGGCTCAGTATGAACGGTCATCTGCCTCGACCGACTGGGGTTACAGAAGACAGAGCAGAGACACAACAAGAGAGACAAAAAAGCACAGAAGCACACATTGATCTAGTAATCTGTTCTACATTAGATGGTAGTAACGGGTGAGCCGTCTTCTCTGGATGATTTCACAGTCAACAGAACGTCAGACCAGGTGTACCTACTATGAAGAAAAAAGAGAGAGAACAAAAAGTTAAAAGCTGAAATGACAACAGTCATTTCAATGTAATGCAATGCAAATCTGGAGAACAGTAGACTGGAGAACAGTAGAAATCAGTAGAGTGAGAAAAATAGGCCCTGATGTCCTCCAGTAGCCTAAGCCTATAGCAGCAAAACTATAAAGGTAGCTCAGAGTAACATGAGCCACTCTAGTTATAAGCTTTGTCAAAAAGGAAGGTTTTAAGATTAGTCTTAAAAGTAGACAGGGTGTCTGCCTCACGGACCAAAACTGGGAGTTGGTTCCACAGGAGAGGAGCCTGATAGCTAAAGGATCTGCCTCCCATTCTACTTTTAGAGACTCTAGGAACCACCAGCAGACCTGCAGTCTGAGAGCGAAGTGCTCTGTTAGGAACATACGGGGTAATCAGAGCTCTGATATATGATGGAGCTTGATTATTAAGGGCTTTATACGTTAGAAGAAGAATTTTAAATTCTATTCTTGATTTAACAGGAAGCCAATGAAGGGAAGCTAAAATTGGAGAAATATGATCCCTCTTGTTGATTTTCATCAGAACTCTTGCTGCAGCATTTGGATCAGCTGAAGACTTTGAACTGCATTTTGTGGACTTCCTGATAGTAAAGAATTACAATAGTCCAGCCTTGAAGTAACAAATGCATGGACTAGTTTTTCAGCATCACTCCTGGACAGAATGTTTCTAATTTTGGCGATATTCCGGAGGTGAAAAAAGGAAACTCTGGAAACCTGTTTAATATGGGATTTAAATGACATGTCTTGGTCAAAAATAACACCAAGGTTTTTTACTTTATTACCAGAGGCCAAGTTAATGTCATCCAGATTAAGTGATTGGTTAAGAAGTTTATTTTTTGAGGACTCTGGCCCAAAGATTACAACTTCGGTCTTGTCAGAATTTAGATGCAGGAAATTTAAAGTCATCCAGCTTTTGATGTCATCAAGACATGACTGCAGTCGAAGTAATTGATTGGATTCATCAGGATTTATGGATAGATATAGCTGAGTGTCATCAGCATAACAGTGGAAATTAATCCCATGCTGTCTGATAATTTTGCCAACCGGAAGCATATATATAGTAAAGAGAATTGGTCCAAGGACTGAACCCTGTGGTACTCCACAGGTGACCCTAGAGTTTGAGGAAGATTTATTATTAACATGAACAAACTGGAATCTGTCCGACAGATAAGATTTAAACCAGCCTAATGCTTTTCCCTTAATCCCTACAGTATGCTCAAGTCTTTGTAGGAGAATATTGTGATCAACTGTGTCAAATGCAGCACTGAGATCTAACAGGACAAGTATAGACACAAGTCCATTATCTGAGGCCATGAGAATATCATTGGTGACCTTCACCAGAGCTGTTTCAGTGCTATGATGAGCTCTAAAGCCTGACTGAAACTCCTCAAGTAGGTCATTACTTTGTAAATGTTCACAAAGTTGATTAGCAACTACTTTCTCAAGAATTTTAGATAAGAAAAAAGATTAGATATAGGTCTGTAGTTTACTAGCTCATCTTGATCAAGAGAAGGTTTCTTAAGTAAAGGTTTAATAACAGCTACTTTAAAAACCTGTGGTACATATCCATTTACTAAGGATAGATTAATCATGTCTAAAATAGGACCACTGATCAAAGGGAATACCTCCTTAAACAACTTGGTTGGGATTGGGTCTAACATACAGGTAGAAGGTTTAGATGAAGCTAAGATTTTAGATAGCTCAGAAAGCTCTACTGCTTCTAAACAGTTCAGACACAGCGCAGGTTCTAAAGATTCCTCCAATGCTGCCTTACTTACTGGGGATGAGGTAATCATGTTTGGGAGGATGCCAATTATTTTATTTTTAATGGCATCAATTTTATTTATGAAGAATCCCATAAAATCATTACTACTAAGAGCTAAGGGAATGGTTGAATCAACAGAGCTGCAGCTCTGAGTAAGTTTGGCAACTGTACTAAAGAGAAATCTAGGATTATTTTTATTCTCTTCAATTAATGATGAAAAATATGCTGCTCTAACTCTGCGAAGGGTCTTGTTATACAACAATAGACTGTCCCTCCAGATTAAGTAGGATTCCTCTTGGTGTGTAGAGCGCCATTTTCTCTCCAATTTCCTAACATTGTGCTTCAAGGAGCGCAGCTCTGAATTAAACCAGGGAGCCAGCTTCCTGTGAATTATCACCTTCTTTTTCAAGGGAGCTACATTATCTAATGCAGAACGCAATGAGGAAGTCACACTGTTAGCAAATGTATCTATTTGTGAATGGGAAGAAACAGTATTGCTGCCATCTACAGGGCATTTCTGCAATACTGAGGATATTAAGAGGGGGACAGACTCTTTAAGTTTTGATACAGCACTATCCGATAAAGATCTACTATAATGGAACCCTCTTTTGGGGGTGGAGAACTCAGTTAGATTAAACTCAAATGTTATTAAAAAATTATCAGATAGGACAGGGTTGTGAGAGAATACTGTTAGTTCTTCACAATCAATGTCATTGTCTTTTGTCGATAAACACCCTTTACCGCGTGCTGCCTCTGTGTTTGTTGCTTCTGGGTCGTCATGGAAAACCCAGCCGTGACAGGCATTACCACTGTTGGTTCATTAATTTCATTGAATTTGTTGGTGTGAGAGTCTGTTTCTGCTAGAAGAAGATAGTTTCGCGAGCAGAGCTGAGATTGGTTAAACCCAAGCCAAAATTAAAAGTCTCAGAAGGTAGGTGTAAAAGTAATTGTTCACCCGCTATTACCATCTAACATAGAAAGTACTCCTGGATCAATGTGAGCTTCTGAGCTTTCTGTGTCTCTGCTCTGTCTTCTCTAAGCCCCAGTGGGTCGAGGCAGATGAGCGTTCACACTGAGCCTGGTTCTGGTTCTGCTGGAGGTTCTCCTCCCTGTTAAAGGGGAGTTTTCCTCTCCACTGTCGCTTCATGCATGCTCAGTATGAGGGATTGCTGCAAAGCCACCAACAATGCAGACGACTGTCCACTGTGGCTCTACGCTCTTTCAGGAGGAGTGAATACTGCTTGGAGAGACTTGATGCAACCTGCTGGGTTTCCTTAGAGAGGAAACTTTCTGACCAACCTGGAGGATCTGATGGAGTCTGACTTTAGAAAGAGCCTTGAGATGATATATTGTGAATTAGTGCTATATGAATAAAATTTAATTGAATTGAGTTGAGTTGAATTGAAAAACCCTGACCAGCCACAATGCATCAAGACGCTGTATTGAATGAAGCTGAGAAGTCTTTCCCCTTCTTTTGTGGGAACAAAAGTTTCCTTCCTGATTTAGGTCCACAGGGAGGAAAAGAAAGACTCCACTCTGGGGAAGAAGAACAGAAGAAAAACGTTTTTCATCTTAAGGTTCTTAGACCAAATGTGTTGTTTCAAACAAAATGCCTGTGCTATGAGTTCACAACGGGAGTCGTAGAAACAGCTACTGTCTCATCTCTCTTCTATTTTCTCAGTAAAATTTCACCTTAGATGAGTCCGGCTGACCTGACCTTTGCAGGTCTCACATTGTGACTCTTGATGACATCTGATAGTTTATCCCAGTAGGAGTCTGGCTCCTTGACCGTCTCCGTACTGAGATAGCCTCATCCCTCCGTCTAGATGTCTGTGTTGATTTGGTTAAATTCTTTGGATCACAAACGTGCTCAAAGACCCAGTTATGAGCCATTTTCAGGTTTGTTTTTGCAGATATTTAACATGTTGTTCTACTCCAAGGACTTCATGCTGCCATGGGGCCTTTGGGAAAACATAAACAGGCCCACAAAGACACACACCCTTCATCCTATTTAAAGGTGGACATCAGGCTTTACTACATTTTCTCCTGGTGGGTTTGGTGCTGACAGGCTTCCTCTTTCCCTTATCTGACCAAGGCTCAGTGATGTTTAGCAAACAACCCTTTACATTTGTGGTGGTAGGACACATAAATGAAAACTTTCCTGACTTATCTTCCAAACATCTGGACAGCTTCTAATCGTTTCCATGATTGACATTGATATTTAATAAATTGGGATGTTATTGAAATGTTATGTTATGTGGAATACATACCCAGAGGGGTCTTTTCAAGCCTTTATTTGCGTTACATGTGATGTTTTCCACTTAGTCAACAAAAGACACAACTTTAGGTTTAGAATATTACATCAGACAAGAAATAAATTTATTATGCAGAAATGTAGGCTTAAAGATTGTTGTCAAAAGTTACAACTGGTCTGACACAGGAGCCTCATCGGAGCACCTATCACCATTACCGCCCTCCTTGTGTGTGGAGACAAGTTAAGCCTTCTTTTGCAAAGTTTCAGTTGTTTTTATTTTGATTTTTTTCCTCCATTAATGGACGCAGACATGTTTAAATAGACAGATGGATTAATTTTATTGTCATTGCCTGCACAGGGCAATTCAATTAAAGTTGGCAGCAGTACCTCCGACAACAAAAAGCAGCACGAAATGGCTCAAAAATAGAAAAGTTCAAAGTTAAATAAGATTTTATTTATATTTTGCATGTACAAATAGTTACATACATTTTTATCCTGTTTTTTTCTATGTATACATGTTCAAACTAAAACAAACTAAACCAACACAAATCTGCCTCTGTTGAATAGTGCTTTCTATTGTCTTACCCTTGTAGGGAGTGGATAACCCTCTTTAAATAAATACATTTACTCATTATTCAGCGCAAAAATAGTTTGATCCAATAAAAATAATGATTTATTATATTTTATTAATTTTTTACACATCTTCACCAGGGGTGCCATAAATTGAGGAGGTATACGACGATGAGGCGGGGATAGTGGCTGAAAGCCAGACAAGGCTGGATGTTTGCTTCGCTTCAGTCGTCCTCTCTCTGGTTCAGGTGGAAACAGATTGTCATCCCCATCCTGGACCTGTCGCCTGTCCACCCGCCTCCGCAGAGAGCCAGAGATGCTGAGTGGGATGAGCTGAGGCGGTTACACGCGTGCTCCATCAACAGCGCCTGAAAGATACGCTGTGTTTGTGTTTATTTGTTTCGTTTTTTTTCTAACTTTGTTTGAGCGGCCTCGTCAAATACTGCCTCCCTCCCCCAGAGGACGTTCAGGTGTTGGCATGTTGACAAGAGCAGCTGCCTCAGTCAACTCGGCGCGCTGATAACAGGCAGCACATCTAAAGGCTGAATAATGGCCTGCTGTCCCCGCGCCTGCAGATCTCCGCCGTGCTGCAGGACGGCGGGGGGACAGGCAATCAGCGCTCAATCTACAGGCTGCAGGAAGAAGGAGAAGCGTTCTGCCAATAGGACGATAATGTGTTTACACTGACATCAGCGCATCTGGGCTTCAATTCTAACACACGCCGCTATATGTTCTGTCAAAAGTGGCTGTGGTTCGAGATAAAATCATCGGCACTGATTGGCTGCCATGCACGATCTATCAATCTTCAGCCACTCCACTTCACTCAACGACCTTTGATCTTTGTGGACTTTTGTTGAATCCACCTGTTCCCTCTTTAATTTTTCTTTTCTTTTTTTTTGGACAGGCACGGTAAAAACTCCTATCTCTCACCGTCAAACGTCTCCAACAGGATTGGATGGACTAAAGCAGAAAGCGGACATGCTGGGACGAGCCTGATCTAGCAGATGAAGAGCAGAACCTCCTGCTCACGCTCCGTCCCGGCACCCTCACCTACTGCCTGTCTGCAAACTATCAGCAGATGACAGTTTTATAATTCTGCAGGGGGAGGAGGAGATTAGACAGCCGAAGCCAACGATGAGGTGAATATTGCTTTGCATCAGTTTGTATCTGAAGCGACGCATCAAGGTTCAGACAGTCCTCTGCTGCAGCTGCATCTCCTGCAGCCATATGTGGTCGAATGAAGACAGTTATGTGCTTTAAACTATTTTAAACTATTCTGACTAAAATATCTAATGTTCATCCAACCTTTTCCCCTCTACTATAGTCTCTTAATGTTTTGCGCAAAAAAAACCAAACATATTTTTTCTGTGATTATTAGTTGAAATAATTAATACTTTGAGGGAAAGAAACAAAATGACAACGGTTTCCACTACTCGGGTATCTTGTTTTGAGTGTTGAGGACTTGATTTTAACAACAGGATACACTGAGAATTTCAGAAATTTTCTTTAAATGAGTGTATTTTTCCTTGATTTGAGCAAATAAATAAGACTATTTGTCAATGGAATGAGTAGTTTTACCCCTAAAATAAGATAATTAGATACTTGGAATAAGATGATGGAGATGAATTGTTCCTATTCTAAGTGCAAAAATCTTATTCCATTGGCAGGTAGCGTTATTTATCTGCTCAAATCAAGGAGAAATACACTCATTTCAAGAAAATTTAACTTACTTTTTGTTCCCTTTTTGCAGTGTATACTAATTTAACTTTTCTTAGTCCCGTTTTTAAAACCATCGTAACAAAAATAAATCAAGTTAATTTAAAGCAAACTTCCAGAAGGTCCCTTTGTTTCAGTTTTCCGTACGCTGAGAAAAACGTTAAGGAGCCAAAAGCCAGGAATCAAAGCAAGAACAGGAACATTTAATGACTTTCTCACAAAGCATTGAGCTGTACTTTAAACGCTCACAGTGGCTCTTTCTTTACTGACTATTATGTGCCTTTTTGTGTGCATGTAGAGGTAATTAACTAAGCTGTAAAAGCCCTGATAGCTTGTTGGACAAAGAGAAAAAAAATGTGATTATAAATGACAGTTATTCTGAAAAAAATGACTGCAAGAAGAACATTGTCTTTTGGAAATGAAAAGAGGTTGATTCAGGTTGACACGTCTGGCTCAGTAGCAGCTGCAGGTGGCGTGGTCCAACGTGTCCAACAGATCGTGACCCTCGCAGACTCTCTGATACGGTCCTTGGAGGCTTTATATTGAAGTTCATAGCTGCTTTGTGGACCTGGAAACGGGTCATGACTTTGGGGACGGGAGTTTGGACTCCATCCAGCTGTGCGTCTTCTATAGCTGCTCACCCTTAGAGGGCCGGTGCCCAGCTCCAGCGGTCACTGAGAGGCGGCTACACCCTGTACAGGTCACCGCTCCGTCACCATTCTTGGCATATTTAGACAGTATTTATCACAAATATCAACACAAATATCTCTCAATGCCCTATTTTCTTATTTTCATACTTATCCAGACCTGAAAAGTACCTCGACCAGATTTGAGACTTTTCCAGCGTGTGTAGGAACCCTGGTTACTTACCTACCTGCCGAGCAGAGCACCACCTTCTTTACACATTTAATTTCTATTAATCTTTTCTCACTCGCTTATTTACATAATTCAAACTCTCACTCAGCTCCCTATATAATTAATTTAATTTACTGCGGTAATTCACGACAAATGAATTACCGCACGACGTATCTAATTGAGTCTTTACTTATGTTTTGATATTTGTTCACTCCGCTGCCCTTATACCTATTTTTATCTATTTGATATATATCCTAATTTATGTCCTTGCATATTTGTAGACCTTAATTAATATTATAAGAGACGCAAAGTTAGGATCTGAAATGATTCTTTGTGAAGGACTCTTTCACATCTGCATAGTACTAACTGCACCAGGAGAACGGCCTATTGAACCAGAATGGCAACAAGATAATGCTGCAAAGCAACGCCATGATTCTGCCCATTGCACATAACTATTATGTCTTTTATTGACCTGATATTTTCTCCAACAGGGCCACAAAAAGCTGGCATTTAAATGCACTTTTATAGACCAGATACTGTTTAAATTTATTAGCAGATGTTCTTTGCGTCACTAAAGCACAGAAAACAATTGCATCCACTTAAACCTGGAGGAAAAGTGTGACGGGATGAATGGATAATTAAGTATTTTTCTAAAGTAAGATAAAATCAGGGGCTAGTTGGTGAACGGCTCCAAACTCGCACCAGACAAATAGTACGAAGGTGAAGCGTTTGCTCATCCCTGACGGATTTCAACATTCCTCTGCGGTGTAAACAAGCCCTCATTCCCGTTTTACCGTGACGCGCTTCCAAAGCGTCTATAAGCATCACTGGGGGGAGATGACACGATCAAACATTTGCTACAAAATGATTTGGCCTCCAAAATGATATGTAGCCCGTCGCCTGAGTGGTTGCTTGTTCCTTCTGCATTACTCATTGGAAGCATCCGACCCGTAACGCATTCCCTATCCATTAATGAGACAATAGTCATTATTTTCACCCTGCTTATCACCCGGGCTCACAACAAAACAAAATCAATCTGCGTCACTGGCTCCTGCTGAAGTTGATGAAAAAGAGCCAAATATCGCTGAGCTGCGTGACTTCCCTCTGTGTTTAAGATTCACAGACCTCCCTCCGCTCAGAGCGGAGACAAAAACCCGAGCGATCAATCTGATCCTCAAACAAAGACATCATGTATGGTGAGCGCACAGTGGCACCGCCGTTTCCCGCAGCTCAAATGAGGCTCTAGATCAGCGGACGCCGCAAACTTCTTCAGCCGAGGCAAATCTTCCCTTTTTCCCTGGTTTCACGCATCATTTAACGAAGGAGAACTAATAAATGGGATAACGTTGCCTCTTTTGAACGCTAAAAAATTATGAATCTTCTTTTGAAACTATGACCCAGACATCAAAGCGACTCTGCTTCTACCAATAGGAAGTTTTCTCTCTCGCCACCTGATATGTTTTTGGTCACATCTTTAATGAAATGCTACGGAAGCCGTCGTGTTTACTGCGTGTACGTGCGCTGGGTGGCGGGTCCCTATTGCACATACCGCTTGTGGCGATGGAATGTCTCTTTACTGCAGAACACACAGAATCAATAGACAATCAGGTTATCAAGTTGTTTTCCACACACCTTGGTAATTACCGCTTTCAATGCCTCGTGGGGCTCTAGTGTGGGCATTTATTTTCTTCCTTATGTGTGTGTAAACTAAAAATGATGCCCTGGAATGACACTCATGTTTTGTTTTTAGTCTATACCAACGTTGGAATGTGGGTTTATAATTTAGTTTGGCAACCAATGATTGCATAGTGGTGGACTGAATGTGCAATCAGTGTGTAAGGCAAGGCAGATTTTTAGATTTTTAGCTCTTTTTAGTGACAAGACTAGATTCAAAGTGTTGTACATGAACATTACAGAGGAAAATATTACTTAGGAAAAGAGAAACATTACATTAACAAAGAATAAGGTAAGAAAATCCTTGACTACACGTTTTAGTTTCACTGGAACAAGCCACACACAAGCAGTAACATTCAAAGCTTAATTGTTTCTATTCATACATTAACAAACATACAGAAAGCATAAAATCACAGTACTTAATTGTTTCTGTTCATAATAAGAAATGCACTAGGTGCATCCTTGTAAATGAATGTTCTGCACAAAGCGCTGACCCCTGTTGAGAAAGCCATTTTGCACAATGCATTTAACTTGGCACAGCGCAGAGAGTGCATTTCTCAGCAAGAAAACGCTGGCGGGAGGATGCACGAAAACCTAAACGCTAACCTAATTGTTCTGATCAAGCCGAGGGGTCTGAAGCCTGAAGGTTTTTTTTTTTTTATGAGCAGTGTTGAAAGTGTTGTAAAATGATCTTTTCCTCCTCCTCCCTCCTCACCGCTAAATATTTGAAATGCACCGTACAGAAGCCAGCTGTTTGGAGGCATGTCTGCTTTTCTCCTGCTTGGCGAGTCCAACGAACACGGTGAATACTGATCTCTGTGTTGTTTTTTTGTTTCTTTTTTCCTTTTTCTTTGGCACATGTTGATTTCGGCTGCTTTGCTCCGGTTCCAAAAGCGTTCCGGCTTCTAGTCCAGCCAGACAGATGTGGGCATTTGAAGGTTGCATCCTTATTGTGAGCCAGCGGGGCCCACCATCCTTGAAATTCTCTGATCAGGCCATGCAGGTCCCAGTGGGCCACGCCTCACAAATGAGCTGCCACTGCTGCAACCAGACCCCTCCACGTTGCACACACTACCCTGAAATGCAACAATGTCAAGCTCACTGCGCAGGTTTGGTGCTTACTCAAGCAAAAAAAGGGGAATTCTCACACTTCCTCCCTCACAACGAGGAGCTCACTGCGTTCCTGACCTGAGCAGGATTGACAATCCATTACCAAACACGATACATCGGTACGTATCAAGACATTGTTGTGTTTTTAGTTGTTGAAATATTTGTTATTTCTAATGAAAAATGATCAATGCAATTTCTTGAAACGTTGGTCAAAAACGTTGGAAGGAGGTCAAAGAAATGTACACATTTGCATAATTGCAATGGCATGAAAATGTTTTGTCTTAGACATATGATGTTCTTTTTGTTGATTTTTAATTGTTCTTTGAAACACATTACATATAAGTCTCCAAATTGTGCCAATAAAACTATTGTATTGAACAAAATACCGTTGTTTCTTATCCACACTCCTGTATCGTTTTTTCTTTGGGCCAAAGATCCGAGCGCTTTCACTCTTCATCTAAACAACAAAAAACTAAAATAAACTAAGAGATGCAGCTTCCTGATACGGTTGAGAAAATAAGGAGCCTCATTCAAAACCACCAAAGTAGCAAAGTTGTGTTTGTGTTGTTATCGGCAGGCGGTGTTCTGCAGCGCTGCAGAAAGGGTTACGTGACGTTTCCAGGGTTCACACGTCGTCTCTGGTGCAGGAAACCATCAGGGCTGGGTAGACATGATAAAAAGAGATTAACTGAAGAGAGAAACTAAAGCGGAAACAAGAGGGAACAAAATGTAGAGCTCAGTCTGCTGGAAAACAGAGGTTAGTTGGAGGGAACATGTTAAATTGTGAATAATGACAGTGGAGGAACTACCACAGCAGTCCCTGGGAGACCGATCAGCCGACAGTGGACAGGCAGGTAAGCAAAGCTGGGTATTGGTGGGACATTGTTGGAAGATTTGTCAGCCCTTGTGAGTTTCATGGTAAGTTTTCTGAGTTTTCCTGGTAAGACGCCAGCGAAACAAGGAAGTCCATGCAGGTTCAAAGGGAATCTGAGATTATTTTTACTATATAAGGATCTGTGTGAAACAAGTTTGAATCCTACAAACAGACGCATCTTATTAATGAGACCATTTACAGACAATCTGGTGAAGATGCTGCTGCTCCTGAGCTGCAGGTTGGCTGATTTTGTGCAGGAGGTCGAGTCTTTCCGCGGGAACGGTGGCAGCACCAGGTAGACAAGAGAGTCAGGAAAGGTGGAGGTTGGTGTAATAAGACTTCTAATCAAAAAGTAATCAGAATAAAACCATGATGCTGATGTTTGATTGGACCGATCACAGCCTTTCCTTAGATATAACACAAAATATTGAAATAAAATGACATGTTTTAACTCTTTTTTTCCACCTAATGAAACGTATAAAAGAAATATAATACTGGCCACCCTTTTTGGAAAAATTCAGACATTGAGAATTACATTTTGTTTGGAAAACTGAATCAATAATCCTCCGATTTGTTTGCGGCTGCCAAAAACCACGTTGTCCGTTTTTAAGTTACCTTGTTTTTCAGACACAAGGTTGAATCTCATTACGTTTTAGAAGTTGAACTGGCCCTGAACTCTGGAAATGCGCTGGCAGCCGAGTGTTTTCCCGGTAACATATGAGTCCCCGCATTTCATTTTAACCCCTGTGTGAACCTTCCCCACGCCGTCCGTGACATCTGCCGAGCCCTGGAGCCTCGCTACGGAGCCGGGCTGTTTGTGGTGGTTTGATCTTTTTCCTGACAGGATGCCCTCCACAAAGTCAAGTCCCTCTCCAGGTTCCAATTTCGCTCCTCGTAAACAACAATTTGTGTGAGCTCGGCGATGCAAATGCGTGGAGAAGGAGAGGCAACAGGAAAGTTAATTGAAAGTCAGACTGTTCCCCTGCTCCGATATCCGTCTGGAGGGAATCTTCTTATTTCTGCTCAACACCCACCATTCTCACTCAGCCTAAACTCAGACCTTATTATAAAGCGCATCACTTCAAGGGAGAGCCAAGTACAGAAAGCCTTTACATTTTTAGACCAGTTAGAGCAGCAATCTTCTTTCTAAAACATTCACTGTAGTCATATTTATAGAATCGTTAATGCCATGATTCTATAAATATCAGCTCTGTTTAATGTGTTTTTTGGTTGCGCCAGGAAGGCTAACCGGTGTAAAAACTCTACAAAGTCAGTTTGCATGTTGTAATGGTGGCCGCTGAATAAAAGGAGCCGCTGAAAGTACTCACTCAAATGTCAACCAGTTTACTAGTTACAGTTATTTATTTTTTCTATCTGAATAAATGTGATCAAATTAGATGCTGGATTTTTTTTAAAAAATTATTAAAAACTGTATTGATTTTTAGCCTTTTTACACATTTTAACATTCTATATGAGAGATTTGGACAAGATGTTAGAAGCTTCCAATTGGTGGTGAGTCTTTGATTTTTTTTTTTTTTATTTAACAAAATTCTTAGGAGGTGGTCATTAGACGGTTAAAAAAAGGCGGTAATAAGGTAAACACAAGGAAGCCAATGTCTCAAAATGGCCGCTAGCATCTGGTCATCTTTAAGTCGGTCATAGGATGCAGGTCTGTCTATGTCACACCCATAGACATGATAAACGTAGACGCCTCATTGGGCGCAGGATTGTACGTCATTGTCACCGCCATATTGTATGTGGCAGAAAGTAGTGAACGTCTATGTTCCCGTGTATGTTTTAAGTATTCAGATAGAAAGATATAGATTGAGCTTACATATACTTGTAAAAAAATATGTAGAGATTAATTGATAGAGATTGGCAGCCAGATTGGCTTTTGATCGAGGTTTTGATTGATGTGCATATATAGATTTTGAAGTATTCTAAATAAATAGGTGTGTTTATATATAAGTATATGTCCAGATTATACTGTATACATATATATATATATATATATATATATATATATATATATATAGTCATGGTTATGGATTGAGACTCAGAAGGAGGGCAACCACGGAGACGGGTGATCGGTTTATTTATTTATTTATTTTTTGATCGGTTTAGAAAGTTTATTGAAAAGAAATGGTGATCAGCTCGGGAGTGGTTCTGGCTGGTCAGTCTGTCCGGGTTCCACTGGAGACAAAGCAGGGAGACTGGTGAGCAGAAGCAGGAGCTGATGTGTCTGATGTTAGTAAGGGACTCACTGGGTTCCAGGCTGGGTTTTTGTCTGGGGAGGGTGATGTCCGGGGTCCAGGTTGAGGTGCAGGACTGGTGAGCTCTCTCTGGGTTCTGCGGTGTTGGAGGGTGGACAGGCAGGAGAGCACAGCAGGACGACCAAGGCAGGAGCGGCGTCTGGGTTTCTGCTCTTGGCACGAGGAGATCTGACACAGAAGTGCGGTAGCTCGGGAGTCCAGGGTTCTGGACGAAAGCAGGGAGTAGAAACTAGGTTAGGCAAGACTCGGAAAGAACACTCAGGAAAAATGCTTGGTTGGTCATGTACCATGCTGGACGCGAATAAGAACTGACGCCCTCCTGCTGGAAAGCTGCTCCTTAAGTAGGGCAGCGATCAGTGTTGATGGAGAGCACCTGCCCGTCACGCCCTGCAGAGGAAGAGAGAGAGAGCCCAGCCTGCACCCAGCCCTCAGAGTGTGACATATATATATATATATATATATATATATATATATATATGTGTGTGTGTGTGTGTGATGTTGCAAAAACAAATAACCAAGAGGCAGAATAACGTCTAATGTCCGTAACGATAATGCCCAGTACTTAATGCACTATGTTGTCAACATGTTAGGGTTCAAGGTTTCTCTATGAGTCTCTCATAGGAGACATCTTGTGCAGGTCAAAGGGTGCAACACAGTTAAAACATATAAAAACAAGCTAAAGCAATTGCATTAAAAAAGAAATGTTAAAAGGTTTATAGTAAAAACCTTAAAACGTACAATGAATTATCTTTGTTTCCGTTTGTCTCATGCTAACCGCCCATTTCACAGCGTCATTGAAAGAGGATAAACACATTTTTAATATGCTTGAGTTGACGTTAAGGTTCCCAGTAACTTAATTCCTGACTTCAGTGAAGCCTACTGAGGACAAGACATGTGTCCTATCTGGACGCGTGGTGTTAACCTGTTTAATGATGGTCTGTTGTGAAGTGTGTATGGGATCAGGATACGGTTACTCTTAATCTCTTTGATATCCTTCCTGCAGAAGGTATGTTTCAGTGCTAGTAGCCGTCAATAACTTTGCAAACTCTCCTTTGCTTCTTTGTCCTGCAGAATGTGCTGCTGGCCAAGAGGTTCTGTGTTTTCTGTGTTTTTTTTCTTCCTATCTTCAACACCTCATCAGTCATGGTTCTGCAGGAGGTTTCTTCTGCACTGCAAAAAAGGAACTGAAGGCACAATTTTCTTCAAATGAGTGTATTTGTCCTTTATTTGAGCAGGTAAATAATATTATCTGTCAATGGAATGAATATTTTGACCCCTAAAATAAGATAATCAGATATCCTGCGCTTGAAATAAGATGATGGAGACGAGTTTTTCTTATTTTAATTGCAAAAATCCTATTCCATTGGCAGATCATTTAAACTTTCCTGGTCAAATTAAGCACAAATACATTAATTTCTAGACATGTTTATTTCTTTTAGTTCCTTTTTTGCAGTGTTGTTGAAAGCGAGTGTTTGCTTCTTATTATTTTATGACAGACTGACTTCAGGTAGAGATATCTGGGTCTAGGTTACTGGACTGATTGGAACGTAATTTGGACCATTTGGATTGTGTATAAATGAATAAACATTGGGCCTGTTAGTGGCATGAAAAATAAAGCAACATGACCCTAATAAACTGACAAGACAGAACAATCCTAGTTGTTTTCAACATTTACGTCTCCACCAACCAGATTTTTGTCCAGTTTGCATTTCGCTGGGACACCTCGCATCAGTCCACATGTAAAGACAAGAAAACCGTCGACAGAGATTTCTTTCTTCCTGCAATCTGCAACCTCAGCGGGGGCTCGAGCAGGGCCCTTTGCCTTTCTGGAGGAAATGTCCTCCACTCAGCTTCACAGTCGGCTGTGAGGCTGTAATGACTGTCCCCAGGTGTTTCATGCAGATCTGCCTGGTGCGCTGCTCCTCTGACGGTCCAGAGCGTGCGGATCATGTGATTGAGGCCTGAAATTCAGTCGGGAATGAGCCGCCAACTGTCACAGAAACAATAAATGTGGAGCCGCTCTTGTTTTCTCCTGCGTATGCGCTGTTCCTTCACCTGACCAGCTAATGCATTCAGTGACTTAGGATGGACGGACAGAGAGGATTAGCTTTTCCTTTACTTTACCGCACAGAATCAGGACAATAAATCTACATGTTTGTTGAGCTGCTGAGTAGCAGAACTGCTCCAATTACTATTTTGTCTGTGATTATAAGCTGTCAAAGGCTGAGTCATGAGCAGAACCAAGGGTGGAAAATTCATTGCATCGTTGGGGGCAATAAACACAAAGATTTCTCAAGAGTAATTTTGTTTTTGGGGGGAGGAAGCTAAAGGTACAAACAGTTTGAGCATGTTTCCTCTCTTCCTTTCTCCATCTGCTCTCTCCTTTCTCTCCTCTCAGTCTCGGCTCCCTCGCGATGCTCGGCCCCCTCCCTCCCATTTCAAACTCTTCTCGAAAAAGTAAGAGTTTTTGAAAACCAGTAGGGTTAAAAGATAATTTTTTGCATCAACAAAAAAACGTTAAATTTGTCAAATATTCTTTGCTTCTTTGGCTTCTTTTAATTGACGTGGCATTAGAAGACAGTCTGTGGCAAGATTCAATCGAAGCCATGAGGCGAACAAAATGCAACCTCATTCGAAATGTTCATGTGTTTCATTCTTCTGAGAAGTGGAAGTAAATAAAACGTGTTACACGCCTTTACTTTTTAGTAGCTATTATTGGAGGTCAGTAACTTCTGCTTTGTAGATGCAGCTCTCCTCAGATGGCTGCTGCTGTGGCTGTTAGCTGTTGGTACGATGGAATGTAAATGCAGCCTTTCTTTTTGTATTTTTATTTTATATTGTTTAAAAAAAATAGGTTCATCTAATTATTTATGGGGGGGGGGGGTAGCATATCAAACATTTCAGCCTTGTCCAGTTTTTTTTCAGCTACTATTCAATTCAATTCAATTCAATTCAATTTTATTTATATAGCGCCAATTCATGAAACATGTCATCTCGAGGCTCTTTACAAAGTCAAAATCAGTCAGATTATACAGATTGGTCAAAAATTTCCTATTTAAGAAAACCAGTTGATTGCATCAAAGTCCCGACAAGCAGCATTCACTCCTGGGGAACCGTAGAGCTACAGGAAGAGTCGTCTGCATTGTCCATGGCTTTGCAGCAATCCCTCATACTGAGCAAGCATGAAGCGACAGTGGAAAGAAAAACCACCCATTAGCGGGAAGGAAAAACCTCCAGCAGAACCGGGCTCAACTAATGTCTGAAAACAGCGGTGAAGGGTTTGGCGGCACATCTGACACCTGAAAACTTAAATCTGGGTTCTCTGACATAATATCCCACCGATCTGGGATTTAAAGGTGGATGCTGATCTTAAACGTGAGAGCCAGATTAGGGTTGTTGTTAAATTGAGTTTTTTTCATCTGAGGCAGTTAGCTAAAATAAAGCCATTTATATCAAGGCAGCTTGTTGAAACAGTCATTCATGCATTTCTAACATCCAGGCTGGATCACTGTAACTCATTATATTTTAAGGTTAGTGAGGCTTCCATCAGGCTCCTGCATGTTGTGCAAAATACTGCAGCACGACTTTTAACTGGAACAAAAAGGTCTGAGCACATTACCCCCATCTTAAAGTCCCTTCATTGGTTTCCTGCATGTTTTAGGATGAATTTTAGAGTTATTTTACTCCCCCTACCTTTCTGAGCTGCTGTACTCCCATTCACCTGTCCACTCCCTCAGGTCTGCCAACCTGCAGCTCCTTATTGTCCTTAAATCAAAACGGAAACTAACAGATCGTTCCTTCACTGTAGCGGCTCCACAGCTGTGGAACAATCTGCCTCCTCTCTGTCAGAGTTTAAGAGTCTTCTTTAAAAAACACCTGTTTGCTGAAGCATTTCGCACAACCTGGGAGGTTGACTTTATTTTTTATTATGTTTTTAATTATTTTTAATTACTTTTCATTTTTAACCTTTTTAACAGTTTTTAACTTATCTTTCTATTTTAGCTTCTCTGTGTTTTACTTGTCTATTTTAATTTTACTGCTAATTTTAGTTGTATGTACAGCACTTTTGTTAATTTAAAGTGCTTTATAAATAAAGGGAGTATGGTATAAATCATGGTAATTGTGCGTTGGAATTATCCAGACGCATCACAATTCCAGTTATGAGCAGTATAAGGCAGAGTTTAAATTTTATTGCCTTATGACAAAACTATTTTATTGTGCAGGTTGCATTATTTCTGAAAGCCAGTAAAAAAGTCCATATAATTACCAGATGAGTGCATTCAGAGCTTTGGCCTCTCCCTCTGCTGGTTTGCTTAGCTTAAAAGACTATCTTAGTGATTCTGTGCCAACAACATAAAACCCATCACAGTGGGATCTGTATAGAGTCATGGTGGTGGCTAATTCTAGCCTTAATATGTCAAAATGGGGACCGTCGTATGTAAAATCCATAAAAGAAAATCTATAAGAATTGCAAATTTATTTTCCACAAACAGATGTGATCAGAAGTTAGATCTATGCATCTACTAATGTTGCTAGTTTTAGGCTTTTGTGGGTGCTTTGTGGATTAGGAGGCATCAGCGGGTGGCTTGTGGAGTGAGGATTTAATGATAATAAAAGGAATTTATAGCGAGCAAGGAAAACAGGACCGAGCAAGAACAGCAACCAGAAACCAGGGAGCTTAAGGTGTGGTCAGTGACACGGAAACCAGGTGAGTGCAATCGACGGGATGAAGGGCAGCTGAGCAGGAAGTAGAACAGAAACATGGAATAACTACAACAACTAAATGTGAACCATAGGGAAAAAGATCTAAATACAGGAAACACAGGATGGAACAACTCAAAATATGAGAACCAGAACAAAAGAACTTGGATAAAATGAACTATTTGAATCATTCTTTTTTCCAGGCTGAACAATTACACAATGCAATGCCACAGTAAATTAGTTTAAACTCATCTATCTGATCCTCCAAAATTATACTTACAGACCCTTCGATAATTACAAACATTTATCTAAACCTTTCAATCATTGGAAACGAGGTTTCTACAATGTCTTTTCACTTGAGCAGTTCAAGGCGTGTTGACCTCAAGCTGTTGACAATGATTAAATGCAGGTTGTAATTTCTGTTTGGCAGCAAAGAACGATTTGTTTGACTGCACTTAATAAACTGAAAATACCCAGAAAGACTGGAAAAACCGAGACACTCACAGATCACGGAAAGAAAATTGCAGAAGAACTTAAGATGAAAAGGTCGGTCAGAGCCATTTATGAACAGCTGAAGATTCCAAGATCATCGGGTCAGAAGGTTGTGCAGACAGGTACAGTTGAAAAATAAGAATATCGCTGATGGTCAGAATGTTACATAAAACACATTTCATGACCTCATTTTTTTGTAAAAATGTGATTTAATGGCCACATTATGGCCTACACAATCACGGGGAAGACGGCTGACTGGACAGATGCTCAGACAACAGTCATCGACGCCATCCTCATTATGGCTGCTTCACATAGTGCTGTACACAAGCACATTCAAAGAAAGTTGAGTGGAAGGAAAACGTGTGGTAGGGAAATGTACATCAGCGACATGGATGACTGCAGCCTTGAGAGGATCGTCAAACCAACTCCATTCAGTAATTTGAGGGAGTTTCAGAAGGAGAGGACTAACACTTGAGTCAGCTCAACGCAGATTAATCCTACACATGGGCTACAAATGTTGCATTCCTTGTGTCAAACCCTTCCTTAACCAGAGACAACATCAGAGGTGTCTTACCTGGGCTGAGGAGGAAAATAACTGGACCGTTGCTCAGTGCTCCGAAGTTCTCTTTTTGGATGGAAGTACAGTTTGCATTTTATTTGGAAATCAAGGTTCCAGAGTCTGGAGGAAGGCCCAGAACCCACGTTACTTGAAGTCCAGGTGGACATTTCCACAGTCAGGGATGATTTTTGGGGCGCCATGTCATCTGCCGGTTCTGGTCCACCGGGCTTTCTGAAGTAATAGTTGATGCAGCCGTCTACTAGGTCATTCATAGCCCTCAATGCTTCCTCCTGCTGAGCTTTATGAAGAAGCTGGTTTCATTTTGCAGCAGGACTTGGTATCGGCTGGTTCAGTGACCTTGGCCAGCAGACTGGCCTAACCAGACCACCATGGAGAACTCATGGATTATTGTCAGGAGGAAGACCCTACGATGAAGATGACCTGAAGGCGGCTCTCAAAGCTACCTGGGCTTCCTGCAGCCCTCAGCTGATCCACGGCCTGATCTCCTCCATGCTACGCTGCACTGATCCAGTGATTCATACCAACGGAGACAAGACCAAGCATTGATATTTCTTTTTAAAGTATCCTGTTTTTATTGATCCTATGTAATATTTTAATTTTCTGAGAACTCTACAAGAAAAGAAGGCTTCAAATATTTCACTTTATATTGAATGAATCAGAATCAGAATCAGACATACTTTAATAATCCCAGAATCTATATAATCTATGACTTCCACTTTCTGAAATGAGTGATAAAGTATTCAATATATTCTATTTTTATTTTTTATGGCACTACTGGCCTTCATTCAAAAGCGGATCAACATCAAATAGTGCTGAGAGAGACAGGGAGGAGTGGCCATCCCAGGAGGTGAACCCCGTACGGCACCACGCTGAGGACCGAGGCCTCCACACAGGACCGCCCGCACCACCCCGGCGCCTCCACCACACCTCCACCGCACCCGTCCTATTCTAATTTTCTGACACATGACTGGACGTGCAAGTTATTCAAATGCATCAGCACTTGGACTTGATTTGGAAGAAGAGCCAAACTGTTCTGAGCTGGAAGAAAACCAGCTATGATGATCAGGAACACCCCCGGCACACCGAGGCTCAGGCCTTTCATGAACTAGAAACTGCTGGAACCCGTGTCTCTGTCGGCACAGAAGCCAACTTTCCTCACCACGGAATAAGCTGGCAGTGACCAAGAAAGACGTTCCTGCTCTGAATCTGGCAACTTCGAGCCAAATGGCCTCCGGAGAAAGTTTAATGGTCAGACAAAGATCAAACTGTTTGGCCTCAATGTCAAAAATAATCTTTTCAGGAGTCAGTTTAAACCTTAGAGCGATGTAGCAACCGTAAATAGGCCTTTATTACCTATTTATTATGATATTATTCTACTAAGAACGATAAATTATCTTGATTTATTTTGTATTTTTAGCTGCCCCTCAAATCGACAGCTGGACGACTGAGACTTTGAAACAATTTCATGTTCAAAAGGACAACAACTTCAAACAGCTGACCTTAGAACAGATTTATGAGGCTAACATTAATCTCCTTCATTAGCTATCCCAATGCTTCCTCCCCACCCCTATGAAAAATGCATGGGTTATAAAGAATAGACATTTGTGTGACAGGGAACCAACCAATTAAATTAACTCTTACAGTTTTTGCAACTTGCTAAAAGAACATTTCACAAAACAATACTGGGGGCGTGTGCATATATTTGATCCCGTGAGAAAATTAATGAAAAATCAATACCTCTGCTCACAATTCTTGTTTACAAAAGTAATTAAAGTTGTTTGTTGTATCATCTTTGCAGCCTGGAAAAAGAACGGTTCAAATGAATCAATAAAAGACAGAAAGTAATTTGACATTCATGTCCCTGACGAGGATATTGGTACCTTTACACAGATCTGTGAAGCATGCAAGGAAATCCCCTAAAATATAAGAAAAGTTCACTTGTTTGTCTTCATGTAAGGCCTTAAAGTTCAAAAGCTGTTGCAGCTAAAAGCAAATTAAACTTTTTAAAGCCAAAAACTGGAATTATTTTATGGCAGACCTGTACGGTGTTAAAGATAACATGCCTTCCATCTGTGGACTTCAAACTGAGAAATCCAGTGCACACAGAAATGAGGATGTGTGCCCTCAGCAGGTTTAAATCACCTGAGCCTCTGTGGCGGTACGAAATTAGGTGAAGGACAAACTGTAGATTGTGATTCATTGCTCGCCCTCGCCTTATCCTTGCTGAGGAAGTTGAACCAAAGAGAAAAAGGGAAGAAGAAAAAAAAAAGCTGGTGCAGCTTTCAGGAGCTTGTTCTTGCAGCGCTGGTGTGTGTCCTACTTAGAATTCCCTGTCAGTACCACTCGCATCGGGGATCCGTGTGCAGTCAGCTGCTGCCGATCCGGTGCTGCCACGTCAAATATGAACTGTACTGGTCATTAGAGGAACAACGGGCGAGTCCGCTGATTAGCTGAGCTGGAAGCTTTCAGAGCAATTTGTTCAACAGAGGGAAGGAAAGTGGGAGTCTTGAAGACTTACAGACAAGGAGCTGGCTTTGTTTCAGTGGACATATTCATAAAAAATCATGTTGGCTTATATGTGACGTTTATACCATAAGCTTATCTCTTAGAAGCTTGTATGGGACGCATACAATGGACACCCCTTACTACCTTGCAACCTAAACTGAAGGTAGACCAAATTACCTTCCTAAGGGGGTTAAAGGCAGGTTCTGCATTTTGCCTTTTCTCTTTTTTGGGTCCTCTTGCTTCAAGTTGTCATTTTGTGTTCTTTTTTAAGATTATTTTGCTCTCTTTTGCTACAGAACCAGCATCAGATTTCAGTCCAACAGACTTGCAGGCAACTGAGTTGGAGTAGGGTTGAATTATGGGATTGTATGTGCCCTGCTTGGAGATTGTTTTCTGCAATTGCCCGCCGTGTGGGGCGTACAGCTATCCTCCCGGTTCCAGCATCAGTAGCCAGGCGTCGGGACCATTTGTCACGAGCAGCAGCTATGAACAGCCTGCTGCTGCCTGTCTGCTGGGTCTGAAGGACCAGTCAGAACAACTGCAGGAGGATTTGCTGCAGGACAGAATACGATGATTGTTCAGCACAGTTCTGCTCTCAGCCAGGTCCGAGGAGCTACCACACCCTGCTGGTTTGGTTACGGTACTCAGACACACACACTTTCCTTTTTATTCCACCACTTCTTCAGCTCATGTTTGTTAAATAAATGCCTCTGGAGCATGGGACACAGTTTACCAGGTTTATTGAAAACAGAAGTGGGACGTCTAGATTCTTGGGGGGACTTTCTGAGTACTGAGGAAGAGAGGAAAGTGGTTTTAATGGTTTAAACGGCTGACAGTTAAAGAATCTTGCAGAGTATTTCCTTACTTTTGTGAGGGAATGGGAGTTTCCTGCCAGAGGTGAGCGACCCCCTGCGGTTGATATATGCTGGTGTTTTAAAACTTGCTGGTATAGAAGGTCTCTATCTTGTTTCCTGGAAGTAGCCTGTGAATAGAAAGGAAGCTGGGAGCAGCGTGGTGATTTAGGACCCATGAAGAAAAACACACAGGAAGCAGCCAGGAGAGCAGGTTATGGAGCCAAGGTGGGCGAAACAGACAAATCCAGCAGGGAACAATGAGACCGGAGGAGCTGGAATACTGAAGAGGGGTGAAGTCTGATCAGAGGAATACTGAACAGGGAGCAGAGGTTAACACAGAGAAAGCTGAACTGAAACACAAAAGGAACTAGAAACCACGGAGAAAAAAGACCAACGTTGAAATAAGAGTGAAAACCAAGATGGACAAAGAACTGAACACAGGAAATGACTAAGAACTTTCCAGGAGGCGGGTCCATTTCTATTCCTGAAGATCTACCATCCTGCAACTTTTAGAAGCAGTCCTTCAACTACACACCTGAATCACATGAATGGTTCGCTACCAGGCGTCTCCATTATAGGCAGAATCCCACTTTGACTAGAATGTCCAGACTGATGTTATTGTCATTGAAAAAATGTGCTTTTTATTAAAAACAGAAGGACAGTTCTAAGTGACCCCAAACGTTTGAGCAGTAGTGTGTGTGTGTGTACAGGTGCTGGTCATATAATTAGAATATCGTGAAAATGTAGATATTTTTCATTAATTCCATTCAAAAAGTGAAACTTGTATATTATATTCATTCATTACACACAGACTAAAATATTAAAATATATAATATATATTATATATTTTAATATATAAAATATCAAGTGTTTATTTCCTTTAATTTTTATGATTATAACTGACAACTAATGAAAACCCCAAATTTAATATCTCAGAAAGTTAGAATATTGTGAAAAGGTCCAATATTTAAGACACCTGGTGCCACAGTCTAATCAGCTAATTAACTCAAGACGCCTGCAAAGGCCTTTAAATGGTCTCTGACTCTAGTTCTGTAGGCGACACAATCATGGAGAAGACTGCTGACTGGACAGTTGTCCTAAAGACGACCTTTGACAAGAAGGACGGGACACAAAAGGTCATTGCTGAAGAACTGGCTGTTCACAGCTCTGTGTCCAAGCACATTAATAGAGGCGAAGGAAAAAATGTGGTAGAAAAAGTGTCCAAGCAACAGGGATGACTGCACCCTGGAGAGCATTGTGAAACACCAGCATTCCTGGTGTCAAGTCACTCTGGAACAGGAGACAGAAGCATCTCATCTGGACTAAAGACAAAAAGGACTGGAGGCTGCTCAGTGGTCCAGAGTTCTGTCCTCTGATGAAAGTAAATTCTGCATTTCCTTTGGAAAGTAGTCTGGAGGACGAGAGGAGAGGCACAGAATCCACTCTGCTTCAGGTCCAGAGTGAAGTTTCCACAGTCAGTGAGGGTTTGGGTGGCCATGTCATCTGCTGGTGTTGGTCCGCTGTGTTTTCTGAGGTCAAAGGTCAACGCATTTGTCTACCAGGAAGTTTTAGAGCACTTCATGCTTCCTGCTGCTGACCAACTTTATGGAGATGCAGATTTCATTTCCCAACAGGACTTGACACCTGGACACAGCGCCAAAGCTCCCAGTACCTGGTGTTCCTGTTCTTAGCTGGCCAGCAAACTCGCCTGACCTTAACCCCACAGAAAATCTATGAAGTATTGTGAAGAGGAAGATGCGATATGCCAGATCTAACGATGCAGAAGAGCTGACGGCCACAATCAGAGCAACCTGGGCTCTCATAACACCTGAGCAGCGCCACAGACTGATGGACTCCATGCCACGCCGCATGGCTGCAGTAAACAAGGAAAAAGGAGCGCCAGCTAAGTATTCAGTGCTGCACATGCTCAGACTTTTCATGTTCATAGCTGGCTGACACTTCTGGAAATTTCTTTTGTTGGTCTTAAGTAATATTCAAATTTTTTGAGATGCTCAGTTAGGAGTTTTCATTAGTTGTCAGTTTTAATCACCTAAATTAAAAGAAATAAACACATGAAATATATAAGTCTCTGTGTAATGAATGAATCTCATAAGTTTCACTTTTTGAATGGAGTAACTGAAAAAAGTCAACTTTTTCATTATATTCTAATTATATAACCAACACCAGTATATTTAATAACATGTACCTGTTTTCCATAGCTTTTTTTTTTTTTTTTTGTTGCTGCCTCTTGGCCACGACTTAATCTCAACCCTGGTTAAATAAAGGTTGAATAAAATAAAAGCCAAGCATAATTTTAAGTAAATACCCAGGATGAGTAGACATAAACTTTTCACCAGAACCTGTCCTGAACTTCCAGTCACTAAGCTATAATCACACCCCATCTAAAACTGAGATCTTTGAACCTGCATCACGAAGACAAATGGCAGAAGGCAATCTAAGATGTTGTCCAGCAGACAGACGTCTTTTAGTATTGACCGCTTCAGTTTTACAGCCGTGCGGCGTCGTTGACGGCTCATATTCGCAGACCTTTCCCTTCGAGAGCTTCCTTCACATAGTGTCAAAAGATTACCCAGCCAAGGCACGTTAAAACGAACAAAGTGCTCAGCAACTCCCATTAGCTGAAGAATTTCTTTGAATCCACGACCCTCTGGGAGGCCCTGTCGAGAAGAAATAGCTCCCCTAATTAAGTGAAGGGGTTGTGTGGAAAGTCAGGGCCAGTGAAGCAGGCGGACATAAACTTTGACTAAAAAATAAAGCATTTTGCTGGAGAAGCACTTTCTTTTATGAAGCCCAGGGGTAGGCAGGATAAGTTGTGTCATGCATTGGCTTTACGTGCCTCGGCCTCAGGACGCTCAGCGACGGCGTGCACGTTGGACAGCCGTGCAGGGGACCGCGGGGAAATGCTGCGGCGGCCGCTGCGCCGCTTGCAGCTGATTAACTCCAATTGGGGACTCATTACCATTCCTGCCGGATCATCGCATGCATGGTTGTTGATGAAAATCAGTACTGACAAGTCTATAATTATAGGACACTTCTAAATTGGTCTGGATGACCGACTCCTTTCAGGATGAGGGCACAATGAGGGGAGCATCACCGCTGAGCGATGAGGACGAAATGACATTTGCAGACTTGGACCCGTTTCCCCTGATTGCTTTGTCAACATGCAATCTCAATGTGGCATCGCAAGGGGAAGGTCGTCCAGGCAGGACGGCCCATTTGAGAGTCTGAATAATGCAGATACCCTAAGTGAAATGTAACGATGCCTGTAGAGGGAGGAGACCGATCAGGCCTCCCTCCTCTTCCTCCTCCTTTGCGGTCCTGCCCCACTGCCCTTGTCATCCCCTCCTTTCCCTCTGTGCATCAGCATGTCCCACTTTCACAATGGCCGTGATTTACCTCTTTGCGGACAAGGAGAACACACTTTCGCTGAGATGAAGGCTATTTATTTCCCCCCCTTCAGCGTGTGGCAGATTGAGAGCTTGATATACAGGTTATCACTGGTGTATGTAGGTTCCGTCCGCTGAGGATCTCGCATACTGTACCGTAGCCCAGTTTTATCTGGGGGCTCTGCTGCCTTCATTTCAGCAATCATTGCAGTGTGTGTGTGTGTGTGTGCGTGTGTGTGTGTGTGTGTGTGTGCGGCAGGGCTGATGTGGATCTGGAGAGGACGAGCATGGCGGATAATAAAATAATCAGTCATGAAGACTAGAGTGCTTAGCATTTGTGTTAGCTGTGCAGCAGATATTGTTCATTCGCGGCTCTTTGATGAGCAGATGTCCGCACTCAGCCTCTCTGGCTCATCCCGCCGCAGTCGACAGATGTCCAGGACCTTGTACCACCTTGGACATCGTGACCAACACCACCTGTGTGATCTCGGCTGCTAATTGAACAGCTACAGCCTGCTAATGGCCTCCGCCGCTGCTGTTAACCACCTCCTAATATTTCCCGATGGCGGACTGTGGCCAGCCAGAGCAACCGATCCAAATGGGAAGCGCCGCCAGACCGGAGCAGGATGCTGCAGATGCTTTAGAAATCGGATGGCCACTACACTGTTTAGCTCAGCATTTCAGTGCAACAGCATGCAAACTGATGTTTTATTCCCACTTTTTATGGAAGGGTTTATACATGTTCTGTGGATTACAGAGAAAAAAGACCCGTGGAGAGTTTTCCAAGGCATTTTATTTAATTACCTGTGGGACTGTGGGATTTAAAGGCAATAAACACGAAGGGCTCATTTTTAACTCCCTGTAATGCTCTTCACATTCACCCTGTCTCTCAGAGTTCATGTCCTCTGCCAAACGTCTCTCTTTAACATATCTTCAAGTACGGGTTGTTGCTCAGTGACTAACAAAGCAAACAATAATTTCTTACATAATGATTGAACGACATATTTCTAGTTTATAAACTATAATGAGACATAACTCATTAGGGTCATTTACAACATCTTGCCCACTTATTGGCACCTCTACCTACCCTGTCATTCTACTCTATTTTTATTCAATTCTTTCCCTCGGCTGCTCTTCATCCGTGTATTTACTCACCGTGTAGCTTTCAATAATCAAAGTCACCCGCTAAAATACTCTCTGGTTCTGTCACTCCATCGTCAGATCTTCCTGCTGCTGGTTCCCTGAGTTCTGGTTTATTAAAACCATTTGTCATCATGGTCCTCCTGTGCTTAGCTCAGCATTTGGGTCCCCAGCAACGACCCATCATGGTAGTTTACCCGAGTATAAATATGAGATGAAACAGAGGCCCATTCCAGGTGGCCAATGACTGGGAGCTCTTTGGACATTATCCACAGTGACGATAATGGCAAAGAAGGGGGGAATAAATGGCCAAGGCTTTTCAGAGTGGAGGGTGGCTTTGAAGGCTCACCAAGTCTTAAAATAGGTGTAAAACGAACAGATGATTATGTGGAAAAGCACCTCATACCTACTGTTAAATGTATATAGCCACATTATATGCTTAAAAAAGGCCATTTGATCTTGATGAAATAAGGTTATATACACCAAGAGTCCATCCTGATAGTGTTTTGATGGTCCTTTTCAAGGCTAAATATAGCCCCACAATGGGCGTGATGACCAGATATAAACAGACGTGGCGCCATCTAGCTACAGTATCGCAGAACTTTCATAATGCCGATTTGCTTGAATAATAAATCACTTGTAAATAATGCCAGACCGAGCCTGAGACTCTGCTATGCCTCGCAGTAAAGCGGCAGTTCGAAGACCAACAGTTATTAATCAAATAAACTGATCTACAGCTACTCTAAGAGCCTCATATCAGAACATTTACTCACATCAGTCAACTCTGCGTCACATCTGAGCCTCAGCAGGTTTAGCGTCTGCTTCACTGAACACCAACGTTCAGACTGTATTCCCAGAGACATTCCAGGCTTTTCCCTCTTGGAATCATAGATTCTTTTGTATTTTTTCACTGGATCTTGAACCTTTCTTCATTGTTTCGCTGGGAGATGCTTATAGCTGTTAGCTGCTTCCTTGTTTGACCCCTGCTCCACATGCGCAATACGTACTTCTGTTATTATAAATAAACGTGAAAGGCTTTAGTGCCATAAATGCGCACTAAAAATACAGAGGCTGAGGTAAATTGTGCTGTGCTGCACAGATAGGGGGCAGTGCTGAGCCCCATGGAATAACAGGTAACAGGTGCATGTCGCTAGTGATGGGAGCAGCGGTTCTTTTGAGTGAGCTGAATCACTAGAATTTGTACAATAGAATGATTCGCTCAAAAGATTTGTTCAAAGAATCATTCGTTTAATGTGGCTACATTTTGGGTGTCTTACAATTATAGTAGGCAATAAGCAAGCAATAAGCAAGAAAATGCAGTCAAAGCAATGAGCTTTGACTGCATTTTCTGTTCCTTTGCACTGAAAATGGGCAAGTTACACTACATGTGCAATTTATAGAACTTTAACTGCCTATTTTGTTCCTTTACAGTTAAAAGTCTGCCTTGATTCCGGCTGTGCTGCTTTGTTCACAGCGCTAACGAAGCAGCACAGTTCTGGAGTCAAAGGGCGAGGACGCCGCCATATTTCAAATAAATGCCGGAAGTTCTGGGCATTTCTTCTTCATGCGATGCATTGCTTTACGTAAAGTCTGTTACGCTTGACCCGATGAGATAATGTTAGCCTAGCAGTAGCTCAGGAGTAGCTTCTTTACTGGCAAAAATATAGACAGTCAAAAAGTAAAGCACAGATTGCAACCAGGGGTCGCTTACATTACAGAAAAAGATTGAAATTGAAATACAAATTAAAAGTTTGGATTGTCTTAAAAAGATAGAGAGCTGACCTCAACTAAACAGAGAAATAAACAAATCTATTAATGAAGTGATTCGGTTCAGTTCATGTAATTGTTTTGTTCTTTTGAACGGCACACGTTGCCTCGTGCTCTTCCAAATGCCGCCGTCTACTGTGTAGCACGTGCCGATACCTTTCAGCACATGAACATGTCTGTGTCAAAAATCCTTTTTAAGGATGTTCTAATTTTCCTGATAAACTGAAATTTGGGTTTTAATTAGATGTAAGTCATAATTATCGAAAACAGAACTCAATGTTTGAAACTCTGTCTTTTAAATCCATATATTGAGTTTTCTTTTTGAATTGATCACTTTGTTAAATTTTTTATATGATCTTCTTATTTATTGAGTTTTACCTGTACTTCCAGTATCTAACCAGCTAAACTTTGGCTTTTCCATTTTTAAGAGGAAAAATCTGTGAACTTTTAAAACATATGATCCTTTTATTGTTTTATACACATTATGACCAATATTGCTGTCCAAACAGCAGGTTTAGCTCTTTAGGCACCACAATAATAAAGGCATAAAGCAGCATGCAGTGAGTCTCTGCACTGCTGCTTATTACTTTTACTCCACAAAATGATCCACCTATAACCCCAGCAGTATGAGCATAGGGTTATTTAACATCTTGAGCAGATGCTCAAAGTTTGCTATATTAAAAAAGGGAGACGTGTTTAAACAAGGAATGCCTCTTGTCCTTCTGAACATATGAAGTTTCCTGATTATTTCAGTTGTTTTGTGTTTAGCAGAAGAAAGAAAGTGCCATTCATTTCTGTGAAATTTATGGGAAAAGTGGCACGACACAGAGACCCGATATGATATATGATGTTTCGGTGGGTAAAGATTGGGTAGCCTTCACAGAAGGAACCAGGGGGGTTTGACAGAAGCTGTACCTTTAGGTGATCTTGTACCCCTGGCAGGTCGGCACAGAGGTGGCAGGATGAATGCCGCCATCGCTGCCTGGGCAACATTTCACATTAATAAACCACCTCGATGCATCATTCTGCAGCTCTCTGGCTTGGATGGCAGCCCAGAACAAAAAGACTGAAAGTCATTTGAATCAGGGCTGCAGAGCACAACCAACATGAAATAAAAGCTTCAGACCTCCCTGGCGGTGAATACAAATCAGCGGGAGAAGGCCATCAGATCAGCTGGTTAAAAGAAATGGCTGACTTGTAGAGGAGACCTCAGCAGGTTCAGAAAAAAATGACCCCAGATCAACTGAGTTTGTTCGTTATAACTTAGCATTAGCTGGGGTAACAGAGCTTCAGCGAATAAAACAAAAAGGATAATCAAATTCAGATCTAAATATGTCTTCAAATGCATCACTGGGGATCGTGAAGTTTTTTTTGTTTGGTTCCTGTCGTTAGTCAGTTTCATATTCATTATGATTTAAATTGTTTATTCTCATTTCTGTTAGATCCTTATTTCCCCACCTGTCTGTCCTCAGTTCAGTTAGTGAGTTATTGGGTCATATCTGTTCATTCACCATGTTTTCCTGTTAGGTTCTGCTCTGCCCCTGTCAGTTAATTGCCTTTTCACTACCTTTTCACTTTTCACCTGCGCTAATTGCTCCACCTGCCTTCCCTTCTGTTCCCTCGTCTATTTATTCAGCCAGTTCAGTCACACTCATGTCAGGTCCTCCGTTATGCTACCACAGCTCTGGTCACAACCCAGTCTTGTTCCTGATTCCTGTTCCACCTGCCTGTCTGTACGTTTCTCTGTTTTATTCCCAATAAACCACCGTTCACCTCGTCATGAGGCTCCCAATCTCCTATCTGCAATTCAGTCCATTCCCTACAAACTACTACCTGTCAGGAATCTATTAACCTGCATGTTTTAGATGGTACAGGGAAGTCAGAACAAGTCCACACATGCACAGAAAAAACACAGAAACCTTGCATATAGCCCTCAACCCACATTTGTAATAAGAGTGTTTCGGCAATGTATGCAGGCCATAAGAACATAAAGATCATTTTTATCAGTTTATCAGCAGCATGAGAGAACCTCTCTGTGCCATAAAATGACCCTGGTAAAGGGCTATATATGCATATCTTAGAAAGCAGTCAGAAGGAATAATGTAAGTAAAATCCAATATCTGTTTGCTTTGTCCTGATCAGTCTGAGCTGATCACACAGAAGCTCCCAAAGCCTGACATCGTTTTTTACTGGTTGAGCTGCCACAAGTGGAAAATAATAAAAATGTCTGGGCGTTTCTTGTTTAACGTCTTCCTGCACCCTTCTCATCACTAAATTTGAGTCTTGTTTTGATTATATGAAATCCATCTAAGCTGCAGCCTGACTAACTTACAACTTTCATCAGAACTGATTGTACTCCGTTCTGTGTTTCACTGCCTTTCTATCCTACACAAGGACTATTGCTGACTTTCAGTCGCCTGGACACACCTGGACAGCTTGAATCTTTTGTATCTGTGTGTTCTGTCTTCTCATATCGGGTCGTAGCAGATGGCCGCTCACACTCACCTAGGTTCTGCTGGAGGCTTCTTCCTGTAACAGCTCAGCGTTTCCTTTGTGGTGTTACCACTAGCATACTCATTATGAAGAACTGCCGGAAAATTAACAACTTGATGCAATAGACTGGTCACCATCACCACATGCTCGAGCAGGAGAAGGAATTGCTGCAAAGTCAGATAATCAATTTCCTTAGACATATTTTTTTAAGTTTAAATTTTTAAGCCTTCCAAAGTCAACTGTTAAAAATTGACCACTTCCAGTTGTTGTCACCCCAGGTTCTTTGCCTGAATATTGTGGCGTTCTCAATTTGTAGACTTCTGTAGTAATAAAAAGACTCTTAAAATAGAAATTATATTTTAACATATTTAATCTAAAAGGCAGAGGGATGTTTACAGCTTTAGTACTGGACTCTCATACACAACAACGCGACACGAGTAGATTTCCGGACGCCAGAGTGGGTCATCAATGCTCTATGTAGAAACAGTTATACTTTTTATAAAATACATGATGGTCTGCAAGCTGATGATTAAACCCCCCCAGGTCCAATGAGGCCACACTTTCAAAAAGGTTGGATCTAGAAACTAATTATTGCCCAGTCATTATAAAAACTAACCAGTACAGAATACAAAAATTAACATCTACAAAGTTTAGAGAATTCAGCAGATCAATAAAGACAAAAGGAAACAACAGACTGGCAGCATGGTTTATGAAACAAATGACACAAACAGAAGGTGCGAACAGATGGCAGATATTTAGAATACACAAAAAAGGCTGGTCCTTTAAAAGAGACTGTCATCTGAAGCTTTTCTGATGAATCAACAGAAATTAATGATGCCACTTATCCACTGAAAGGCTGTGTCATTTTTCAAACATAGCCAAAAATATTTAACAGGCCGTGAGCTTGATATGTAATTTGCCACATTGACGGAATACTCAAAAACATTTTATAGCATATTGAATTGTTAAATGTGATCTTCAAGCCTTGGTGAAGAAATGCTACACACAGGAGGAAGTATAAGCCTCAAAAAGCACTGAGGCTTTATGGTTGTTTATGAGGGAAGATGTCAGATTCACATGGATAACAACTACCAGAGACAGAGACGATAGGTCTCCAGGGAAAAGGTGCTTAAATCATATTTACAGTTTCTCTGTCCACTCCAACACACATTGGTACAATTCCTCACTCAGAGCCTACAATAATTCACAAATGGAATCAAAATCCTAGAGAGAAATCATCCAAACTCACATTTAATCAATTAAACAGTTGATAAATCAGCTTGTTAGTACATTGTTACACGCAATGTAAAACAGCAAATAGTATACAGATGAGCTGAGTTAGAGTCAAGCAGAACCTGAAAAAAGTGGGAATGGGAACTTATTTGTCTCAGTTACTCAACGAGGTGACAAAGCACGGTGAAAGCTGTCAAAATTTTATTTTAGCATTTCATAATGCTATGCACAATGTTACTAATGGCTTTAAAATGCTAAAACGTCCCCCAGCCTCGCATATCCTCCACCCTACTTAAAAGTGTCAGGGTATCAGGGGATGGATTTAAAACAAGTTGGCTTAAAGATGGGCTCCGATGGCTGTTATAACACTGTCTGCTGCAGTTCTCTAGCAGTGAGGATGTCCTTCTTGCATTTTTGTCACAGCACCAGTTGTTTGAGCTTTTTATTGAATTCTGACTGTGACAGTTTTTAGCACCGCTAGCTTGCAGCAGGAAGGTTCGTGGCTCTGTGCAGCGTGGCATGCTCCACTTGTCCAAATGCCAAAATACATTCATGTTAGGTTAATGGGGGTTTCTAACGAGCTCCTTGTTGTCTCGTTTGTCTCAGTCTTGCCCTTTGATAGATCAGCAACCTTTCCAGGTTTTGCCCTGCCTCTCGCCCACTGACCACTGGAGATAGACACAAGCCTGAATGACTGGATGGAATGAATCACATAGATGAGTTTGTGGTGTTTTTTCCCCTTGAAGCCATTTCCCGACTTTGAGGATAAACACTAATCTGCTTTGTCTGAATGCCAATTTCTTTTTTTTTTCCATTTTAGTTTGAAAAAAGGGGGTCTCTGTGGGAACTTTATTATTATTATTATTATTATTATTATTATTATTATTATTATTATTATTATTATTATTATTATTATTATTGTCATTGTTTTTAGGTGTTTGGCCCACATGCAGAACACAGTCGGGAAACAATAAGCAGCTAAAGATGTTTATTAGGGGGCGTGCTCGTAGCGTAGCGGGTAGCAGAATCATGACAATTATTATTATTATTATTATTAAACCTTTATTAATACAGGTTAGTCCCTTAGTCCTCTCATTTACATGAGAGACCTGTTCAAACACATAACATTACAACTATTTACAACAGCAATTACAAATTTAAAAGAACCCCAACGTATGGTTTAAAATTTAATGACAAAAGTAACATAAGATAAGATAAGATAGGGTGTATTGATATACATATGCACAAATGTCTAATTAAAATAAGTACACTCTCCTATAGAACCTATCTCCAGTCCTTTTGATAAAACTCCAAATGTGACCAGACTGGACAGCTTCGGGTCCTGCTGAATGTACTCCAGCTGGAGGGACCTGAGAAGGAGAAGGCCTTCTCAGGCTATTGCTTGTTTTGTGTCTAAAGTAACGAGACAAGTATGGTGGCACCAAATGGAGAATAGATTTCTAAATGAACAAATACAAGTGCAAGAGCCTGCACATATGTAGTGTGTCATGATCTGGGAACTGTGCTGGTCTGATTCACCATCTGACACACCAGTGCAGCTCCGCCCCGTTCTCACAGCCTTCATCGGATCCACCTGCACCTCTGACTATATAACCAGCTCTCAGACCAGTCACTAGTGCCAGATTATTACAAGCCACTGGTGAGTTTAATCCAGCGTTCCTGAATCCTGCCTGTTTCTGCCTTCTGATTCTCTGAGCCTGCCTATCCCCTGTCGGACCTGATTGTTGTGCTGTCTGGATTTCTGACCTGTTTTCTGTGCCCTGACTCTGCCCCTGGATTCTGTTTTGGATTTTCCCTGGATATTTGATCACCTGGCTCTGACCCTGGATCTGCTCTTGGATTTCAGACTCTGGTTATTCCTCTTGTCCATCCTGCCTGTCTCTGCCATCCTGGTTCTGACCCTGTGCCTGTCCTTTGACCACTGATTACCTGCCAGTCCCATGAGGAAGATCCTTCAAGCTGCCCTGATCAGACTCTGGATCACTTTGGGCTTCACCAGCGACAGGAGCCTTCACTCACCTCCCCAGCTTGTTTCCGGATTGTGAGAAGTGATTCCTGTCTCAGACGTTGGTGATACATCCTCGACCTGCAGCAGTTTACGTCACAATAAACCTTTTCAAACGAAACTCTGTGTCCAGTTGAATATCGGTTTCACCTGCAGTAATCATTACAGTGAGGGCCAGCTTACCAACGAGTACAAAGTGCAGTGGTGAGTAGTGTTTTTACTGTCTGCGATAAATATCCCCATAGTCTAAAACACTCTTGATACACACTTTCCGAGCCTGATATGAGAAACATGAATTATTTCGATAAAACAATCCTAGCTTGAGCTTAAGCTTTTTCAACAGACTTTCAATATGGCCTTTAAAGGTCAAAGTAGCATCAATATGTTTGCCAAGGTAATAATGGATGATACAAAATCAATGTCCTGTCCTTGCTTTGTGACAGTTTAGGCAGAGGCGAGGGAACCTTCCTTCTATTGGCAAATAATATACCCTTAGTTTTACCTGCATTCAGTACCAACCCAAGTTCTGAAGGTAGAGACTGAATGGTGTCAAAAGAAGCCTGCAGATGTTAACAAACAAAATCAGTGGATTTAGAACGAAAGTAGATCATAGAATCATCAGCATAGAGATGCATAGCTGTATCTTTGAGACCCTGTACCGTATGTAAATGGAGAATAGAGTAGGCCTTAAAACTGAGCCTTGAGGGACTCCTTTTGTAATGTAAAAATAACTTAATGAGACCACCAAGTTGCACAAACTGTTTACGCCCAGTCAATTAATAAAAAAAAACAAGCTGTGATCTGTGAATCCAATGTCCAAAAGCCTTTGAAACAATATTCAATGGTCAACCAAATATAGTGCAGCACAATAATCTCTTGCATTAAGTGCTTCAAATACATAATTGAAACCTTCGTTGTGGCAGAACCTGTTCCAAGTCCCTTTGTAAAGCCAGGTTGGTGAGGTGATAGAATGTTGTTGGAACATAAATGGTGCTTCAACTGTTCATTTATTAATTTTTCAAGAACTTTTGCAGGAACACACCATTTTGAAATGGGTTTGTAGTTATTTGCTGAAGTTGGGTCACCACCTTTTAGTATAGGTAAGACAAAGGCATGTTTTCCCCCAAATGACAGCAACAGAGTTTTGTTGTATTGACATAAAAGATGTGTGAATGGTTTTGCAATGATGTCAGCAGCCAGGCGTAGAAAGTCTGGAAAGAGATCGTCTGGGCCATCAGATTTTGTCCTGCTTAGATCCCAAAGAACAGGAAGTCATGGATTATTAATTGATAGTTTCTAGTCACACTGATCAAATTGAAAAGTATACATCAGATAAAGGCTTCAGTGACAATTATTAAATTGTTTGGGGTGCCAATAAATGTGGCACACCAGTGATTTAGTTAAAAAAAGTATCACCAATCATCTGCTGCTCAGATTCACCATCTTCTGATCAAAACTGACCCTCACATGTCAGGGCCTGAACTTTCTGAGAAGATATTGGTTTATATCCCAAATTAAAAGCTTGAATAAATACTGAACAACACATTTTCTACACAATCCGTTTAAATCCTATAAACTGAGGAGAGCACATCCCGCTGATGCTCCAAGGTCTTGATTATAAAAAATAATAATGGTGATGACAACCATCAAATAATACATTCCAACTTCTGTAGCAACTGATTTAAAATGAAATTAGTTGTAAACATTGGTGGCCTGATGTCTTTAGATCTACAATTAGGTTTGTTCTGAGGTGTTATTTGGTGAAGCAAAGAGCTGTGTCGGCCTTTAATCTTCCAGATTACATGTTGCTGTTCCCTCTGATAGCTGCAGCGAACTAAACGGTTGTCCACGACTTAATGCTCAGTTATGGATCCTCTAATAAAGCCTGAACAACGACATTAAAAACTAGAATCAGGCTTTCAGGTACCAGATTTGGCCTGGCGTGGTCAAACCAACACTGTTGTCAGAACTTGTGAAACTGTGAAAAACAATACGATACAAAATACAGTTAATGCAATGATCAATATCAAAATAAATATTTTACTCAATTCCCTAATTAGTTGTTCAGTAGATAATCATTCAATTTCTTGTAATTCCTATTAGATTATAGGAAAAGAAAGAACAATAATTTAAAAAAAACTTTAAGCATTCAAGTCTTCTTACACAATATGTCTGACTTTGGTTGGAATATGCAATATGTGGGTATTTGTGGTTAATGTAAGCAGTATGATAAAGGTTGGAGATGTGTTGTCATTTGGGTTTAGTCATCATGTTGCCGCTCAGCTCCGTTGGTATAATTTAACGACCTTTGGGAAAACTTCCCGTTCTGATTTGGATCATGATCTGAACTGAGCAGCGTAGTTAGCGCGGAGCTTTACTTGACGTGAATAAAAGCACCTAGAAGGGAATAAAGCTGACATTGACTGTTAAGTTTGATAACAGCACTTCTCACACTGTTTTTCTCTCATCATTGACTTCCAAAGCGGCACCAGAGAAAATGAAGTGCACTTTTGCTGTGTTTTTACACATCTAGAAGCACACTGAGGGGTAAGTAACTTGCTTCTGAGGGCTAATTGTTCGGTGAGGTCCGGGGAATAATGGCTGCTTCAACACAGCGCTAATGGGTTCCACTTTTGCTATGCATTACCGTAATAATACGACAGGAATGTTAATGTTTTCAACCCAAACTTTTCCTCTAAATTTGCTTCATCATTTACTCCTTTCCCCAGTCCTCATCGCTGAAGGTTTTCCTCTTTAAGCCGTTTTTGACAGCGGCCACATATTAAACTGAGCACAAGTCCCAGAGGAGCAGTTTGGAAAAGAAAAGAAATACCAGCTGTTTGTTTAGAAACGCAGAGACTGAAACAGCTGCTTGTCGACTAAATAAAATGTCAGGAAACGTTGACAACCCCATTAGAAGAAAAAAAAGAGGCCATTTAAGTTAATGTTTCTTCAACATAACTGAAGGTAAAGCTGCTTTTTAGTACGTCCAAAACCATGTGGACAGAAAAGCAGCTCAATTTAAAAACTTCCAACAATCGAGCTAAACGAGCTCTCAGGAGCGGCCATTTATCACAGACTTAATTAGGAGCATTACGTCTGCTTTCGCTTCTCACTGAACTATTTATTTCAAATGATTCAATCCAGTCAACTAACTCTTCCAGCACACAAACACTGAAGATAAATCTCCACAAAATACCACAGAAACTTGCAAACTCACTCAATTTTACCCATGGTAACATTTAAGAACCAATAGATATTCTGTAAACTGCCGCTCGGGATAAAACATTTGTAAAACAATAAAAGATTACAAATGCTTTTTGGTGGCAGTTATTAAATTTAATCAACACACCACACAGTCTAAATGACAAAAAAAGGAAAATAAAAAGATATAATCACTAACTTAAATGAGAATCGAACCCAACAAATAATCTTATGGTCACAAGCATGTAAAAGTCTGTTTGAAACCCTGTAAATGGGACATAACTGAGTAGGTCAGAGAAATAAGTCAAAGTCAAGCATTTATTTATAGCTTCCAACTTCTAAAACATATAAAATCAATTTAATAAATAATGAAAATTGTCTTGTCAAACAGCCAGATGCTCGCTGGTGAGCTTTAATTCACAATGTCCTACATGCCTGATGTGCAAACGAATAAGCAGGGTGGTGCTGTGGTGGCTGGTGGGAGATTATCGCATTCTCCTCAGGGCCCCATCATAACTTTGACCGGCCCTGAAGATGAGGAGCTAACACAAAGAAGTTTAAAAAAAGAAAATAAATGTTAATTTCCTGTAAGGAATTTAGCTAAAGAATTCTGGATGATTTATATGTGATGAATTGGAGAATAACAAATGCTTAAAAAGTTTTCAATAGGTGGAAAGACTTAACCTGGCAAAAAATCCTGACTCCACCTGTAAAGAAAACAGGTTGTCAAGCCTTATTTCCGCCTGTGGCGTTTAGGGCACTGTGGGAGAGAGAGGGGTCAGGGGTCACTTCGGTGGACTGTCTGGATGTGCAGAATCTCTAGTGCAAGCCTTGTGTGGTAACCTCGATCTTACCCCTTTGTTTTTTTGCAGAGGATGTATTTCTTTCCACATCATCAACCCATGAACTTTAAAGTGAACTTTAGCGTTTTGGAGCTGAGTATGAAATATCCAAATTAACCCCCTTCTCAGGTCCAGCTGGTAAAGCTCCCTGGAGGACTCCGCCTCAGGAACAATCCAGCATAAACAAGAAACCTGATCGGTCAATAGACCGGGCCAGAGGAATGACACAGATATTAATTACACTGTTCTAGCTATAAGCCACAACTTAGCTCTTTGTAAAGGCCATATTTGACATCAATTTGTAATCAAAACGGTCAAATTTACAAAAACAAAACGTTTGCCTCGTACAAACTATGCATTATTGGAGTGTTACCTCCACGAGGCTGCTCCTCATTCTCTCTGTGCCTCCAGGTTAGAGTTGTGGCGTCTTATTTGGACACTTTTCAGTCATCCTCAGCCTGCCCGCTCTCTGGCCCTGTTCACTCCTTCCTGGACTACTGGACTCACCTCATTCCAACACAGAGCCATTGGATTTTCGCTACCTTCCCAACGCCCTGCTCTAATTGGACACCCTTAAGCAACCTCATTCTTGGTCTTCCTACAGTTCACAGTGTATTTATTATACCCAATTACCCGAACCAACTCCTCCTTTCCTCTTTCAGACATTATTGATTCCTGGAACCAGAAATCCCTGCTCAGTTGCACTTCTGCCTCCTGTATTCTTCTAATAAATATCCTTTGCATTCACCCGCTGGTTCCCAGGTTTGATTCTGCACGTGGGTCAAGAAAATACTCTCTGGTCATGACATGAACAGTACGCTGGCTCCCAAAAGGAACACATGGGTTCCCCAAATAACATAAAAGGGCATGTTTTTACTCTTTAATCACAGAAATATGATGTTTTATCAGAAATAAAATAAGAATTTATTGTATTTGAAAGGTATATAGCCACGCTGTATGCCTATTCCAAAAAGACCAAAATCCAGTTGAATATGATCAAATAAGGCTATATACTCCAAGCGTGCGTCCCGATAGTGTTTTAATAGTCCTTTGTGAAGCTTAATAGAACCCCAGTAATGGGCGCGATAAGCAGATATAAACAGACATCTACCGGCAGTACCGCAGAACTATTAGAAAGCCAGATGGTGGCCATTGACGCAGCTACTAAATATGTGGTCAAATTAAAACCTGACCTACTCCTATTTCAAGTTCTAGTGAGTCCTCCCCTGAGTCTCCTTCCATAAAATTGGGGAAAATCACAGCTCCTACCAAACGCAAACAAGGACACATTTTTTTCAATGACATAAATAAAGGTCAAAGGCTAAAAACCTTTCATTGGAATCAAAGCAAATTAAACACATTAGAATGCTATTTCCCAACAAGTAAATTGTTCATGATCCCAACCCGCCCCTCAGCTTGCACTGAGTCACTTTGAAAGCAGCTTCAATGTCGACAGAATTACAATTTTTAGCCAAAACGGGTGTAAATTGTTTTATTCCATGAACATTGCTTCAGCTTGTTGACCACATGCACTACGCATGTGCAGGGACGTAACCCCGGTCACATGATGCTGTGATGGTAAATGTACACAGAAAGGGCTACTGAGCAAAAACAAAGCTTAACAGACAAAAATAACAAATGCTACGCCAGCAGGAAATGATAATCTTTGAGAAAAATGTATCCAACCAGAGTGAGCTACTGGCATATAAATGTAAAAAATGTCAAAGTGATTATGTACCTTTACTGTTAGAAGTAAAACGAGATCAACTTTCAGGAACTCAAAGCAGGCGAGCACTTTAGCTCCGTAGAGTGCTCTTTGAATTGTCTTGTTACTGAGAAGTGATTTATAAATAAACTTGCCCTTATCACTTGTCAGTTTACTCACTGGAACTGTTTTAAGCATAGAAAACTGCTGATAAACTGTGAAATTTCTCTTCTTAACACTTGACAGTGTCTCATACGTGGCAGTACAGCGCTCTCCTCCTCATGCCTGCAGGTAAATGCACAAGATACAGCCGACAGGTGGGGGAGATATAAGCAGGTGGGCGGGACACACAGCAGCAGCTTGCATTCCTATTGGTCGAAACAAACTGGAACCTACACAAATTTCTCTACAAATCTGAGAAACCAATTGCCTTGAAAAATATATGTTTAGTATAAGTAAGATGCATTAAGTTGACTTTACTTTTTAAAAAGGTATGTAAACTCATTGCCTAAAGAAAAACAACATAAAAAATGTTAGTATGTGCAAGTTGTAAACATTAAGTTTGCACAACTCTATGAACTTCGTGATTTTGAGTAGACTTAACTTAATAGTGACAGTGAGCTCTTTTTCAGGAATCAGCCTTTAGAGCTCATCTGCTTTCAGGAAACATCTCAAATTACTTTCCATATTTCCTTGTTATATTTCCATGTTGTTAATCATGCATTTCTGCATTTGTAAATTTACAAGACTTATTTATCAGGATACAGGGATTCTTTATCTGTGTGACACATTTATGTTTGTTTCATCAAACAAGCAGCACATCACATTGTTCAACTTCTTAGGAAGCCCTGTATTCTATAAGATTGAATACATCCCATTAATCATAACAGCAGCTTCACTCGTGGTTTTGTCTGGACACATCCGCGGGCAGAAAATCAGCTAATCAGGTTAAACTGATCTGCATAAGTCGCTTTCAAATTCTTTATTTATATGGGTGGACTCAACTAAACTATTTTAAGATATCAAGCATTTTTGATCTAACAGTTTACAGCACTTATTTAAAATGAGCGTAAACAACAAGTTGATGAGAATTAAATTCTGCTGACTGAATGTTGAATTTTACAGTGTACATATTCTGAATAGTTGGGCGAGTGGTCCATCTTTCCTGACCTCCATCTATTCTTAAAGAAGCACCCTCAACATATAAGAGTTGGAAATAGGATTTATGCTTTTACTATAAACTGAATTTAGCAGAAAATGCCCAGATCTGCGTTTAGCTTGATGATGACATATCTTGATATTATCATGTACAACAGATGGGCAGAAGAAGAGGGAGACGGAAAGACACATCAGGTCGTCATCTGCATTGATTAGACTCCAGTCGCGATGATGAAGAAGCTGAGCTGAAACTCGTGATTCACTGGTTCATATGTTCCCACCCTTACCTATGGTTAGGAGATAGAGATCATGAAATCCTGGCCATGAGCGGCTGCAATGAACTTTCTCTGTAGGGTGTCTGGACTCAGACTTACAGTGAGGAGCTCTGTCATCCATGAACCGTTCATACTCAAACCGCTCCGCCTGGACATTAAAAAGAGTCGATGTGAAATGGCTCAGTTATCGGCTCAGACTACTCACTTTGCTGATTTTTGGGATACGTGCGGACTTTGAGAAGATCTCCAGACCGACCCTGAACTGAACAGATGCACATCCACATAGTAATACCCATAAAGTGAACTAACTGTGTGGTTCAAGACGTTTGAGATGATTTGAGCTTTCTGACATTGTCGTCCTGCAGGACGTGGCCACCAGAAGATGGTGGCCACGTCCTGATTTAAACACTCAGGTAGGTTCTGATGTTTAAATGCACAGTTGGTTTCAATAGGCCCAAATTGTGACATGGACCTATCCCCTTTTTATCGTTATTCCTTATTTCTGCCATTTCTGGCCTAGTGAATGGCATATCTTGTGTCAGAAGCTACAGTGCAGATGGGGCTTTTTCTGCTATTCTTGCTGGTCGTGCACATGCACAAGGAGAGCAGCATGGTAGAGTCTGAAACCAAGTCCCTTTTTACCAGAATGCACATTTGAATAGAAAGAGTGGAGGAAATATTTGTTGTAAACTTTTCAATACACTTCAAAAAATGTCTAAAAGTAGAATATTTGGAATCACACCGTTTACACCACCACCACCAGTCTGAACTGTTGATACAAGGCAGGAGGCTTGCAACATGTTTTTGCATTGTTTTCAGTAGATTACGGCCCCACCATCTGAATATTGCATAGTAATGGCAATGTTTTCCAATCTGGAAAGTTCAGTTTTGTTGAGTCTGTGTGAGTAAGTCGCAGCCGGTGGGGTCTTCTGCTGCTGTAGCCCATCTGCTTCAGAGTTCAAAGTGTTGTGCATCCAGAAATGGTATTCAGCATATCTTGTGGTTATTTGCGTTAATCCTGCCGTTTTTTAATCTCAACCGAGTTTATTAGTTAGATTGTCCATAAAGTCTTGTCTGACGATTTTATTCTCGTTTAGGTTGAGAAGGTTTTGCGCCATTCATAAATAATCTAGAAAGCCAAGCAAAGCATCCAAAGCCGTAGCATTTCTTTTTTATCCAGGAATCACCGGCATAGCAGCAGAATGAACCTTGTCCTTTGATCAGAACTGAGGCAAACAGAAGCAGAACCATGGTTGAGCCAAGAGAGCAACCTTCTGGGACCCAACAAGTGAAACAAGCCATTCAGGATGATTAAAAAAAACAAGATTATACAGATTTCAAGTATTCACAAGCTATTTCTTCAACACAGACACAATAACCCAGCCTAAGGATAAGAACTTGGTGAAGAAATTGTCAAATCGAATGAACAACGATGATCTTTACAACCTGTGGTATCATTTTAAAAGCATGGAGTTCATTAAAGAGGATTTATTTCAGCACTTTGGAAAGGAAAAGTATTTCCACAGGACCGATGTGCATAGGTTTGTTTTTTAACGCATAATTTCACACATCAGTAAATCCTCCTTTGACTCCTCAGAGCTTTGAAGCTTTCTGCTCTGGTTCAACAGCAACGCCTCAAACTGGAACCTGAACCATGTTTAAATGCAGTTAATAACGTCTGTTTTGTCAGAAACATTCTCTGTTTTTCTGCTGATTGCAGCTTTCTGTCTTTGTGTGATTTTCAGCTCTGATGTTTGTTAACATCACAGAGAGAAGATCCCAAAAAAATCACAGGAGCCTTTATTTAGACGTCCACCAGCGAGCTTTCTCCAGGCCTTTGCTTTGTTTTCCAAACTGAAAAACGTATTACTGCTAATTGAATGCGACCCGCTGACAGCTGTCTGAAATAATGAAGCCTCTTTCCTTTGCATTTTCTCCCCCAGGATGACCTCTCTCCCACTCGCACTTCAGTCCACATCAAAGTGCCTTATCAGTGCGTAGAATCTGGGGCTGAAGGAATTATTGATCACACTGAGAGCCTCAGTATTTACTGCTTCTGCACTCAGAGAGACAGAGGGATGATATTTATGGAGCAAAAAGCCATGCTTTCAGTCAGAAGACAAAGGATGCACTCTACGGGGGGCATTTGTTTGGAGATTTTTTTTTGTTTAAGGCTGTTCAATGTACAATAACACGAGTAAAATAAATTTAACACAAAATATGAGTGACTGTAATATAACATTATTTGAATTGGCTATTAAAAGTGCGCACAGGCCTGTTAGAATGCCATTTTTTGTGCTGTATAATGAGACAAAGATGCATACGTTAAGAGATAAAACATTTATGTCGAATATATAACAAATTCGACTTAGAAAGAAACAAACTGAAACATGTTAGGGAGAAGAAACAATAAATAAATCAAACTGCCTGGTGTGGTGTTCAGGCTCCGCCAAAGGGAGGGAATCCGCAGTAGAGCTGCTCTGCTGTTTTATTCCAGTGTTCAGGCTTATAAGGTAACAGTAAATAAGCAATGGGCATTTCAATTTCCCCACTCTTTGTAAAAATACTTCATATTTGTCATCTTGTGTGGGCATTTCTTTTACACTGCACTCTGTAAATCACCCAATAATTTCATTTTTATTCAGATCTGAGCTCTTGTTGGACCCTCCCAGAACGTTAATCTTTTTCTGGTGAAGTTATTCTCTTTCTGATTTCGTTGGATGCTTTGGGTCGTTCTGACTCTTAAAATATCAAGCTTCTCTTTTTCTTGGAAGAGAGACAGAGAGAAAAAAAAGAATGTGGGATTTTTCATATAATTTGTAAGATTTACTATAATCAGTGAAAGCCTGCTAATGGAATCAAATAACTTGAAAGGTACCGGTGTGTATAAATGAGCATCTGACAAAGAAGAACAGTAATATTGCTCATGAGGCAAGGGGGCTTAGAAAACAAAAATACATCATGGCAACTTGAACTCGTAACGGTAACGTTTACATTAAGGAAAAAGAAAGATCTCCCACAAAAATGATAAAAAAGCTGCGTGAGTTGGAGGAGATCAGGAAGAAGACCTAATGGTTAAAGGAGCTATAAGTAAGATATTTACTGTAAAATCAACCTAAATCATTCTCATTTGTCACCCAGGATGGAAGTAACATTATATACACAATCGGTCCTCTCCATCAACTTAGTAACGTTTTTCTCTTTTCAGACCCAGAGGTACGGTCCAGAACTACTTCGGTTCAGAGTGTTAGCCTCACCAGCCAGACTGAATTAGCGTAAATCAGTCTGGTAAGGCTCCATTCCCTCTGGCCCAAAACAGCGCGGGAGGTGGGACTTTACCATGTGTTACTCTCAGCAGAGGGATTACCCATAATGCAGCAGCACTGCAAATTTAAAATGTAGACTTGTTGACCAAATGTCAACTGTTGTTAGTGATATCATGGAAATGATTACAGTGGAAATACTTAACGCTAAGTACCGATACTGAGTACTCAATAAATTGGTACTTATAGATCACAAAATATTTAAAAAGTGTAAGAGGTAGTTGGAATTTCAATTAAATTCAAATGTATTTATATAGCGCCAATTCACAACATGTCATCTCCAGGCACTTTATAGAGTCAAATTCAATCAAATCCTCCAGGTTGGTCAGAAAGTTTCCTCTCTAAGGAAACCCAGCAGGTTGCATCAAGTCTCTCCAAGCAGCATTCACTCCTCCTGAAAGAGCGTAGAGCCACAGTGAACAGTCGTCTGCATTGTTGATGGCTTTGCAGCAATCCCTCATACTGAGCATGCATGAAGCGACAGTGGAGAGGAAAACTCCCCTTTAACAGGGAGGAGAACCTCCAGCAGAACCAGAACCAGGCTCAGTGTGAACGGTAGCGGAAATTAATCCCATGCTGTCTGATAATTTTGCTAATCGGAAGCATATAGATAGTAAAGAGAATTGGCCCAAGGACTGAACCCTGTGGTACTCCACAAGTGAGTTTGAAGAAGATTTATTATTAACATGAACAAACTGGAATCTGTCCGACAGATAAGATTTAAACCAGCCTAATGCTTTCCCCTTAATCCCTACAGTATGTTCAAGTCTTTGTAGGAGAATATTGTGATCAACTGTATCAAATGCAGCACTGAGATCTAACAGGACAAATACAGACACAAGTCCATTATCTGAGGCCATGAGAATATCATTAGTGACCTTCACCAGAGCTGTTTCAGTGCTATGATGAGCTCTGAAGCCTGACTGAAACTCTTCAAATAGGTCATTACTTTGTAAATGTTCACATACTTGATTAGCAACTACTTTCTCAAGCATTTTAGATATGAACAGAAGATTAGATATAGATTGTATTTATAAAAATAAAAAAATGGTTTAATAGTAACAGTCCTTAAATATTGGTATAACTAAGCTTATGACATTTTGCAGCAGCAAAAACAGTGTTGATGAACAACTGCATATTATAGGATTTGAAGTACAAATAAAAGAAATAAAGTTTTTGCGTGCTCTTGTTGATGAAAATTTGTCATGGGAACCTTATTTAAATTATATAAAAGGTAAAATATCTAAAACTATTCCTGTAATAAATAAGGTCAAGGATATTTTGAACAAAGAGGCTTTGTATATGTTGTACAACTCATTGGTACCATTGTATGGAATTGTACGGTAGTGCCTATAGAACATGTATAAATTCAATCTTCCTCTTACAAAAAAGAGTTGTGAGAGTTATTAGTGGAAGTGGATATAGAGATCTTACAAATCCAATATTTATACAGTTAAATTTACTGACAATGGGTTGTTTTTTAGTTGGTTGAAATTTGTATTTTGAAATTTATGTATAAAGCTCATAAGAAAGCGTTACTAGACAACGTTCAGATGAGATTTATTAAAAGTAAAAGTAAATATAATTTAAAAGGAACTGAGATCTTCAACAAAATAGATGCAGAACTGTGCAGAGGGAAAGATGTATTCATCCCTTCTGAGTCTTTCGCTTCTTTCTGAGATGTTACGCCTAACATTCGGTCATCGGTAAAAAATCTTGGTGTAATATTTGATGACAGGTTGAAATTCGATCGTCAGGTTAGCACGGTCGTAAAAAACAGCTTTTACCAGTTAAGAATTTTATCAAAAGTAAAAGGGTACATGCCACGCAGAGATCTGGAGACTGTAATCCATGCTTTTATTAATATGAGATTGGATTACTGTAATTCATTATATGTTGGCCTGGACCACTCACTTTTGCACTGCAGTTGGTACAAAATGCAGCTGTCCGTCATCTTACTGGCACACGTAAACGTGACCACATATCACCCGTCCTAGCTTCGCTGCACTGGCTCCCAGTTGCTTTTAGAATAGATTTTAAAATGTTATTATTTGTTTTTAAAGCTCTTAATGGCCTAGCCCCCCAGTATCTGACTGAGCTCCTCCAAATCCATGCCCCTGCCAGAACACACAGATCCTCCAATCAGCTGCTACTGGCCACGCCTAAAACCATGACAAAAACCAAAGGTGACCGTGCCTTTATGGCAGCGGTACAGAGGCTCTGGAAAAACCTGCCCTGGCACATTCGATCTGCAGGATCTTTTGAGGTTTTTAAATCCTCCCTAAAAACACACTTCTTCTCCCTGGCTTATAATCAAATCTAAGTGGACATCTGGCAAAAAAAAATAAATTATTAAATTTTTTTTAAATCTTAACTTATTTTATTCTATTTTATTTTCATTCTATTTTATTGCTTTGTGTTTATCTTTTTTAGGTTTTTAGTTTTTACCTTATTTCCTGCAACTGTGATATCTGTACAGCACTTTGGTCAACCCCGGTTGTTTTAAATGTGCTTTATAAATAAAGTTTTGGTTGAGTTGAGTTGAGATCGGGCCGTGAAGGCAACAGGTCCAGGAGGGAAACCCAGACATCCCTCTTCCCAACAACATCTGCCAGCTCTTTCTGGGGATCCCCAAGACATTCCCAGACCAGGCCAGATATATATGGCCCCTCCAGCAAGTTCTTGGGCTTCCCAGGGGTCTCCTACCCATAGGACGTGCCCATCAGGGAGACACCCAACCGATAACATGTCGAGCACAACTGGTGAGCCTGGCCTGGATCGGTTGGAACAGGGCATCCTCCTGGAGCACCTGGGACAGGCCCCCTTTATATGAGCCCACCCCCTGCAGACAGGAAGGTTGGGATTGTGTGCGATGCAAGTTGGATGGCAGGTGAGGGCGGGGGCCTTGGCATGCTTTTCCCTGGCAACAAAGTCTGGCTTTAGGGTATTTACCTGTGAAGACTAAAAGCTTCTTAATTAAAAAATTGGTTCTAAGGGTTTGTTGACTGAAGATTACTGGAGCGTTTTATACATTCCCCCGCCCATTTTTTTCTGTTGAATTAAACAGGATATGCTGTGTATGGCACATCAAAGGAGGGACATTTTTTCAAATGATTATTTGATCTCTGTTGCAAATAAACAGAAAACAAATCTAGAGGTTTATACACTTTTGAGAACCATTGAAGGCCTTTATCTGCAGTTATGTTTTGTCTTTTTGTCATCGCTAACATTAAAAGGATTTCACTGTGCCGACAGCCGTTCTCAGCTTTTGTAAATGTGGGAATCAAAAATAAATAAAGAAGGAATAAAAAGCGGCTGCATTATTTCATGCAACCGTTCTGCGACTGTTTTAATCCCCTTTGTATTCCCTTAATTTCTCAAAACAGGAGTTCAAATGTTGACCTTTGTCAAATGGCAACTGTCTTCCCTCTGGTATTAAAAAAGTCCCCCTTAAATAAAAAAGTGGACTTGTTAAGGAAATTTGCATTGAGTATTTATGGTTTCCTGAGGACGATTCCTAACATTTTCTTCACCTCCTGACCTTTTCTTCATGACCCCGACTGGTAGCTCTGCTCTTAATGAACACAAATTATCAGCAAAAAGAAAACTGAAAGATTGCTCCTAAATTTGCATACTAATGTTCCCCAGAGGTTAGACCCTTCCCATTGTGAGCTCTTGATTTAATTTTCTTCGTTCCCTTCTTCAGACTAATGAATCTTTTCCTATTTGTGCAGCTCTGTCAGCCTGAGTAACCTCCAACCCACAGCATCACATCCCTTCAATGTCAGGATTAGTTTGAGGAGAAACTTCTACCTTTTACCGTGGATGCAAAAAATACCTATAGTTGGATAAATATATTTTGTGATGCTGTGGTCATGATATTAAAGCCAACAGCAAAGAAATGGCATTTGCTGATTCTGTTCCCTCAAATCAAACAACATCAGGTGTGTTCCTCCATCAGTATGTTAATGTTGAAGCTCACTGATGCTTCCATGTGTTCTGGATTAATGCAGCCAGGGTGTCTGTTGTTTATAAGTGGAAGTTTAGAGGCTCTTGATACCTCACACACATTTTGAAAATGTAAATTTGCACATGATTATTCAGACTGCTGGCTGACATGGAAATATAATGGCTTTCCTATCATAATGAGGTTATGTTAATAGACTGCAATAAAGCAACAGCAGGAGCCATATTTCAGGTATTTGTTGGTTCATCTTTAAAATGCATTGGGCTGTTAATCTGGTCGACGTAAAATAAAAATAAATGAATAAATATGCTACGATCCAAGAGAAATAAATATATACAGCATACATTCGTATATGCAAAGCAGTGATTGAAGTTTAATTTTTGGAATGCATTTGTAAAAAAATTTAATATGGAAATATTGAATCAGTATTTTTTTTATATTTTCATTATTTCTCCCTTCCCGTCTTGCAGCTGGCCGGAAAATCATCTAAACAACTGCAGCTCATTAAGCTGCCATCTTATAGGTTAATGTGCCCAACAAGTCAAATTACGACCAATCACCTTTAAGGAGAGTTGTGAAAGCTCCACCCACTGACTGACCCACCATTAAGTGTGTGTGTGTGTGTGTGTGTGTGTGTGTGTGTGGGGGGGGGGAGAATTCAATGAATAAAGGAATCAAGAAAAGATATTTACATTCTTTGTTACACAGCTAAAACATGAAATACATATTTAAATGACTGATCAATATCAAATGTAGTTAATTGTTTTATTAATAAAAATATTTTGCTCTTTAGGAAAACCTTTATTCCTTCTGATAATATAATTAGGTAAAAAATGAATTTACTTCACATCAGTCTTTGTGATCCAACTCACTGGGTTGGGCTGAACCCGATTCAGTCGGTATCATTGATTTCAAGAGAACTGAATGTAGCAGTTTAACCAATCAGATCAAAGAGTTTATTTTACTACCCAGGAAGCTAAGTTAAAAATAAAAGCTTCTGACTGATAACAGCAAACAGGCTTAAATCGGAGGCAACTGGACTTTGGTTCCGATCTTTCTGAAAACGTTTCGACACCGATCAGGAGTCTTTGTCAGTTCTGGTGGCACGCACCGAGCAACCTGCAGTTGGAGCGCTGCTGTTTTTGATTTTCTTATTCCCTGAGATCCACCTTTATACCTTAAAACAGTTTGAACAACACACTGACTATCAGTCCTGACATTTATCTAAAAGAAAGTATCCAATTATAACAACAAAAAATATGCTTTTCAAGAGAATAAATTTCCATCCTGGACATTTTGCCTTTCCCTAGTGGCTCTAAGAGAACTGCTAACATAGGATCAGATCTTCAGTTAAAAATCCATAGAGAGTACCAAAAGGATTGTATGACTGAGAAACTTCTTCTGATAATTAGTCAAGGCCAGAGGTTTTATCTAGAGGTCGGCTAACCAGGCTATTACGCATTTAAAATTTTTCCAATGACATTTCTTCCATAACTGAGCAATATTCATAGCCCTAGTGGCGCTATCAATAATTGAATGCAGTAGCGCTTCACTGCTGTTAATGAACTCCATTTCTCTCCAAACTTAATGCACACGAGTCTCATTCATATCCATCTGACATCAATAATACTTCTGTTTTTCACAGTAAATTGCATCACAAGTCTCATCTAAATATTTCACTTTTTGTGCCAAATTCTTGGGGAAATCACAAATGAGTTTAATCCAACTTCTTACCTTTGCTTACTTTTTGGTCCTTCACCACCACTTGCATGTATTTCCATTTTAAGTTGTTTTTGCTCCATAAAACATTCATGAGTCTATACAGGCCGCTCTCTGAGTATTCAGGAGGCTCGGCTTATCAGCTCCAGACATTTTGTTCACCCAACTAATGTAAGACTTTTCTAATCAGGGACGAGACGGCGATGGAAATCTGGAGTCAGGACGTGTTTATACACCAGGAAAATGTCAAACAACCAGTTTTGTCTGTTGTTTTTTTCTTCCACTGTGTTTAAATGTATTATTTATGCGCACTCAGGACATAAGAGAAAAAACTTGCTTGCTGTGTCATGCTTGAAAAATGGCATTGATGTGGAACCAGGAGAACCTGGAGAAAATGAAGAGTGTTGAAATAAGAAGCAGATTGTGGCTATTTTGGAAGCGCTGCATCTTATGTTATTGGTTTATGATGAGACAAATCGTTAAATAATCAAACTGCTTTTCTGATGCCTTCCTGGTTCACGTCCTCAGAGGACAAACCCCCTATCAGTCCAGATAAGAGTCACAAAATGCCCTCGAGTTTCCGCCGTGCCTCGCTCTGCTTTTCATTGAGATTATTTCCCTCTGCCGAAGATCCACGGCAGCAAGCAGGGAAGCATGCGGCTTCTCTGAAGCACATGTCTGCAAACATGGCAGCCGACTTAAAAAGTAATTTATTCAGCTGACGGGAGCCGAAGAAGATTGATGTTCATATTTCATCCATCAGTGGTTTTCATAATTCACTAGCCTGGTGGATGGGTGCTGGTCAGAGCTTGTCAAGCAAGCCACGGCAAGTACATTCTCAATTCAGGCGGCTTACTGATAATCAAATCTCACTTGTGAGACGAGCGAGTCTGAGTATCTGAATACGGCAGAGGGAAAAGGCAGCAATGGCGACACTGCAGTCCCTGTTTGACAGACGGGATGAGAAATCATCAAGCTTTGCTGCAGGATGTCAGGCAAGCAACAATGACACAATGGTCCGCGAATCAACCTTTGTATACAACCTGTTTACTAGCTACTGTACATTTCCCAATACAAACGGTGTTCAGAAGAGTCTTTTACTTTACATGAGAGGTGTGCCAATCATAAAGCATTAATAATGGAGTTGCTTTGACTTATCTTCATTGTCATTCAGGTTTCTCTGATCAACAAATACATACTGCATGTGGGTGACATTCTGTTGTAATTATTCAGGAAATTTGAAGAAATAAAACGGCCTGATTTTGCACATATAATTAGCAGAATTGCAAAAAAGTAACACTGAAATGTGTATATAAAAATATAATGCAAAGCTAAATATTGTAATACACGAGCAGAAACACAGATCCCACATTGTCATTATTTCATTGAACATACATGGAGCTAAAATGGAAAATATGTGTAGAAGGAAGAATGATGACATTCTGTTCTTGGGTTTGTCTGTCTCACATTTTTATTCAGTAATCTTGACCCAGATCTTTGCTTCACTTCTTGGATCAAAGCGTTTGGACTAGGTTTCAGTGGCCAGACAGAAGGCCTCTCATTTAACTCTAGATTGCTCCAGACTCACTAACAGGAAGATGTCTAGGTCCTTCTTCCCAGAAGACTTTTACTTCTTTCAGAGGAAACCCGAGTCGTTCTGCTTGATTTTCTTTTACTACTCTTATTACTTTTATTGTTCTTGCTGTGTAGCGCTGTAGTCCAACGTGTTTGTTACTAAATACTAGATAAAGAAAGTTAACATTAGAGAGAAGAAGCTTCTCTCTAGCAACTGTCCCAATTAGGCGTAGTTTAGCCTGTTTCTAATTTTCCTCTTGGGAACTTTAATATTGGTGAAGTGTCATCGGTGAACTGTAAAACCTGAGATGACCATGATTTATTTAGGGGTGAATTTGCAGGGACAACCACCCCTTTGAAGATAGGCAGCTCTCTTAAATGTTTCCCACTTGCCAATAATCTCGTTGTAGGGTGGCGATCTTCAAATAACTAGTTTCCCGGTGTGAAAACCCTTCTCAGTGTGATGAGCAGCAGCAGTTGCTTATATAAGGAAATTGCACCTTGGTTGCGTTGCTTTAACACACACACGTGCTCCAGAACTGATCAAACTCCCTTTATAGAAGTGCCGACACTGATGATGATCGATTAAGTTTAAATGAAAAGGTGTGTTTTCTTTTTACCATGACTGCTTTGAAGATTTATCTCAGACTAATCAAAAAGAAAAACAAAGGATTGCCGTCATGGGATTTGTTACTGAGACCCTGGAGCAGGCAAGTACTACAGATAAGAGATGAAGCTTTAAATGATTGATTAAAGTGACTCAGGATCGGATTCCAGGACTGCTCTGCGGAGGAGACGTGGGCGGTTATTGCAGGAACAGATATTAGGACTATGTGACGTGGTTTGAGGTTAGGCGGAGGCTCACTGTGGTAGTAGATGGTGACGATCCAGGGGAGAAGACACATGTGGAGCGATTGCTGGTATGTGGTGGGGTCTGGGCAGCAGATCCAGGAAGGAGCGACCAGAGGAGCGGTAAGGAGATTTTACTGTTGGAGTCCAGAGGTGGACCACCAAGGAGTTCCAGAGAGCGTGGAGGCAGAGGACTGGAAACCAGTGAAAGTATTCCGGGCTGGAGATGCACCGGTCCGTTTTTTTCCCGATCTGATCGATACCTGAGCTGAGGATATCGGCCGATACCCAAAACCAAGCCGATACTACCGTATTGCCATGTATGTGGTGTTGGATGCAGATGCTGCATGTTGCTGTCGGCCTTGTTGCCGTATCAAGTTTGAAATGCTTCCAAATTGCAGACTTGGCTCGGTCCGGTGCTTGCTCCATTTGGCTCTGTGTTTGCTCATCACTAGCATGATGATGTCACTGGCATCATAACAACATAAACATAAAACTGAAGTGACTAGATTCCTGTAACTGTATTGCTGTGTATGATATATATATATATATATATATATAAAAGAAATGACCAGATCTGAGTGCTGAATCGGCATCATTCATCCGATGTCTGATCCAGCTAATTATTCACCACTGGAGCCGATATCCGATCCGGGTATCGGATCGGTGAAACTCTAGCCCTGGACTGGAAAAGAACTTCTTCCTGGAAGGATCATAAGATCATTAAATCCAACAAAATGCTGAAAGTGAGAACTATCTGGCATCTGCCTCAGAGAATCCACTCTTCTTTTTGCTGCTCCTTAACGGCCCAAACAAGCTAAAGGTGTGAGGACACACCCTGCAATCAGACGAAGTGAGCACAGACGCACCGCAATCTGCAACAACCCTGAGGATATGGCAGTTGCTTCTGAGGTTTCATCCTGCTGTCTAAATTAGGAGAACATTCAAGAGAGTAGGTATTCAGGAATGCAGTTTTCAAGTCTTCAAACCAACATGTCAACAGTACACCTGTAGCTGCTTCATTGCTGACAGTTTGTTGAAGGCGCCTGGAGGCCATCTGTGCACAGTTGAGCCGAGGTTAAATTCAATCTGCAAGAATGACTGTCACAGCTCCGAAAAAAGGATCCGAACCAATCAAAGCCACAAAGTGAACAGCTTCAGTATCTGTCAAGCGTGACGACCGAAAACATGACACAGCCTTCGGTTTGTGTCTGTCATGTGACAACCAAACAAATTCAGGAGTCTCCTCCATAGAGAGAAGGAGCTGGAACAGGCCGTTTTCCTCTCATCCACAGATATCCGTCTATCATGGGTAAAACAAAGATACCATCTGTTTACTCAGTTAAATACAGTAAATTAAAATAATGTGCTTTTGCTCTCTAATGTTCTGGTAAAGGCTGCTGGGCTTGATCTTAAGGCTGTAATTTGCTCAGAGGTAAAGATTTTTCTCTTTTGACCCAGAACCAAATCAGTTTTGACTGATTTTTTTTTATTTATTTTTTTATTTTATTTAATCAGGACAGTGCACATTAATGAACAATCATACTCTTGTACAGATTGTAAATGAGCCAGATTATAGCATAGATGCTAATTTACATCTGTCGTCCTGAGGCATGTCTTTACGATATGCTTATGTTTATGTTCTGTGGGTGCTCAAATTGTCTTAAAGGAACATCGTGTGAGTTTCAGAATTTTTGCTGACGTCTGCCCCCTCTGGCGACAATTTGAAATGACACCAGTGTTGTGCACATATATAGGAGCAAGCTTCTGCTGCTGCGACTGAACAGGGCTTTTGTCTAAAGGCGTAATGTCTTCTAAGCTAAGCTATAAATACTGAAGTCAGTCCATGTTCTCTCGCTAATGCAGTGGTCCCCAAACCTGGTCCTCGAGGGCCGGTGTCCTGCAACTTTTATTTGTTACTCTGCTTCAGCACACCTGAGTCAAATAATGAGGTCATTAGAAGGACTCTGGAGAACTTGACAGCACACTGGGGAAGTAAGTCAGGTGTGTTGGATCAGGGACACATGCAAAACCTGTTGGGACACCGGCCCTCGAGGACCAGGATTGGGGACCACTGCGCTAATGCATCAATTACGGCGGAGACTCAACAGAGTAGCCAGGTGAGCGAGAGCGTGCAGTGCATCACACCCACTACGCCCGAGGGTTCGGCCCGAATCGCTCGCTCCTCAATATTCGGCCTATAGAGGTACCTGCAATAAATAGAGGAAAACTCATGTTACACGTTGGGCAATTGTAAGGGGCATGTATGGGAAAGAAAATAAATAATATTTAACTTCGAAACTTACACTATGCACCTGTAAAGTAAAGAACAAACAAACAAACAGCTTTTTCAAAAGTCCGTTTCACTCTACATTAATAAATATGACCTGAAGGATGTAACAGGAGATCATTTTTATTTTCACTGAGTTGAGATCATGTTCAATGAAAGCTGGTCCACAGAAGAAGGAATATTTCTGCATTACCGTGAGACAGTGGGCCTTACAGGTTTAGATGTTTTCCATGGTTGTCCTGCAACAAAGATACAAACAAGAACTCAAATATTCAGTTTACATGAAATCTTCTGGTCACAAGTCTACGACGGCCATGATTCTCACCTGGAAAAAGCTGAAATACTTTGTCCAGCCCGAGGTGGATTTCTGTCTCAAACTGAGGAGCTGAGGAATCTAGGTGACAGATCGTGGCTTTGTCTGCAGTAATGAAGGCCTTGCTCTGCTCTGCCAGGCTGAAGAAGCCCCACAATATGTTCCAACTCTCACCTACAGTAATGAGGTGTAGACCTTGACACGAGTAAATGAAAGAGCTTCTTCTGTAGGGTGTCCAGGCCCTGGCTTGGAGATAAGGCGAGGCGCTCAGTCATCTGGGGAGAGCTTGGAGTGCAGATCCTGCTTCTCCCTGATGGAAGAATTTATTTAGCACTCTTTGTGTCTTTTCAAGGATGACCAGTTCTGCTGTGAAAGCATCAGATTGATGGCAGACATTATCCCTTTGGATGACAAGGACCGACAGATCACGGATTGGCACTGAGCAGATTCAGCTCCCGCTTGATGATTATGGGACTCAAACAAAGAGCTCTCCTCTCTTTTCCTGCACTGTGAATTAAGCATGCTTGGGTTAATCATTTATTTCTCTACAAACATTGAATGATGCCACAGCATTCATGACTAAATTCATTCTTCCTTCTTTAACTTTACCTTTTGTGTGATTTTTTTTAAAGTTAGATGATGCAAAAATCCTAGAAGAATAGCTAAAATGCTGGATTTAGAGATCCTTAGAGAATTATTTGGTCTACTTGATCATCAGAATAATATTTAGTCCATACTAAGCTCTCTGAGTCAATACATTATTAAAACCACCTATTGCTACAGTTTCAGCTGCAAGTCTTTTGTTATCTGAAAGAGAGCATCTGTGAACATCAATAATCAAGTCCTGCTACAGATTTTCTAATGGGTTTTATTCTGGACTTTGACTAGGCCGTTCCAACAGAGATATGCATCTAAACCATTCTGTTTAGCTCTGGCTGTATGTTTGGGTTCATGTCCTGCAGGAAGGCGAACCTCTGCCCCAGTCTCCAGTGTTTTGTAGCATCTGACAGGGTTTCCTCCGGGATTTTCCTGGATTAAATTCCATCCATTTAATTATTTTATTAATCACCTCTGATATGGAGAAAGAAATTGGCCCAGACATTTTTAGTCCACCATGTTTGGCCAGACATGGTCTCTGCAGATGAGCCTTATAAATATGGGTGTGTACAAAGATATTAATATGGGAAATTCTTTTACCAAAAAATGTAAAATATATAATTCTATAATATACAAATAATGCTATTTACTTAAATAATGGCATAAATAGTTTTTTTTCATAAATACCTACAAGGAAAAGAGCTGCCAGAAATCAGAAAAAGTATTTAAGTTTTAACACATGATTTTTATTGTAGGCTATTCATTTTGTTTTAAATCTGGGTTTGAAGCTGTAGTACTGATAAATATTGATGTTAAATGTGACAGTTATTTTACTGTCATCAACTTTATGTTTTATAAGTAATCTTGTGCATAATTTGGGCCGCAGTTTATGTCTTTGTTACATCATATGTTCAGTGATTTATCATCAGGACCCTTACAAAGCTTTTTTTTTCATTTTTAGCATAAGAGGACTTGCACACAGGTCTTTATTGCAGTTATTCTGCATTGCTAAACCAAAAATGATGACAAAGTCAGAAAACACGAGTTTCGACTTAATAATGATGCCGACTAAAACATTAGGATCCTATTGGTGTCACACAGTCGCTGCTTCCCTCAATGGTTCACTAATTTTACTACTTACCATCTCCATAAACTCTCTCTGCCTTCACTATGTCTCTCTTCTTCCTTTACTCTGTGTTGCTGTTTAGCGTCTGTTGCTGCAGAAGTGAAAGTTACAGCAAATATATGTGGAATCTTTGCACATTTGTTGGCATCTGCCTGCTTATTTTTCTTTCGCAAAGCTTTTCTGCACCTATTTTCACCTTTGGCTTTCCATTCTGATTCCTCTGTCTTCCGGCTTATTTATACCTTCAGTTGACACGAGCGAATTCAAATGAAATGCAATAAGCATTGCAGTTTTTCATTTATTGCAGTATTATCATTAATTGTGCACACTTGCTGGTTTTGCTGTTTGGCAAGAGTTGATGCTACAACAGTGGAAATGTATACAACAATCTGAAGATAGGGTAGGCAAGTATAAGCCTTGCCTTCAGCCTATTCCTTTTTTGGTAAAGGTTGGTTTGTTAAATTTATTTTTTTTTTCTTTTTTTGTAATGTAAGCTTACCAAAATAAAGCTGATTTGGATTTGGATTTGAAGTGTCTGCTCGTGCTCCGTCCCCAATACAATCAAATAAGACGTTTATGGGCCGGTCAGTTAAAATAAGTCAGATTTATCGTCCCGGTATGCCTGATTTCTGGTCCAGCCCTGGATGTAGGGGAACTCTGTCCCTCCCTTGTCCATTTTTGCTTGGGAAGACAGCTTTTTCTTCACCACACTGAACCAATTCAATTCAATTCAATTCAATTTTATTTATATAGCGCCAATTCATGAAACATTTCATCTCAAGGCAATTTATAAAGTCAAATCAATCATATTATACAGATTGGTCAAAAATTTCCTATATAAGGAAACCAGTTGATTGCATCAAAGTCCCGACAAGCAGCATTCACTCCTGGAGAAGCGTAGAGCCACAGGGAGAGTCGTCTGCATTGTCCATGGCTTTGCAGCAATCCCTCATACTGAGCAAGCATGAAGCGACAGTGGAAAGAAAAAACACCCATTAGCGGGAAGGAAAAACCTCCAGCAGAACCAGAACCAGGCTCAGTATGAACGGCCATCTGCCTCGACCCACTGGGGGTTACAGAAGACAGAGCAGAGACACAACAAGACAGACAAAAAAGCACAGAAGCACACATTGATCTAGTAATCTGTTCTACATTAGATGGTAATAGCGGGTGATCTGTCCTCCCTGGATGATTTCACAGTTAACAGAACGCCAGACCAGGTGTACCTACTATGAAGAAAAAAGAGAGAGAACAAAAAGTTAAAAGCTGAAATGAAAACAGTCATTTCAATGCAATGCAATACAAAACTGGAGAACAGTAGGAGAACTCAGTAGAGTGAGAAAAATAGACCCTGATGTCCTCCAGTAGCCTAAGCCTATAGCAACCAAGGAAGAGCCCCTAATACTGGTGATAAAAAAGCCCCTAGCCTTTGTGTCTATCTCTGTGATCCGTTCTGTCAGGATGAACCACACTCTTCAACTTTATGCAAAAAAACGAACCCCCGATAAAACTGGCATCAGACTTTGAGAGGCTAATTCTCAAGCTGGCATCAATTGAAACCTGCTCTGTCGCGCACTGAACATCATCTTCTGACAATGTTGGCAGAGCTACATCGTCTGCCAAAAGCCAGGATGCATTCCTGAGGTTCCTGAACCGCACACCTTCCTCTTAATGCTACATCTTAAAGGCCCATTCATATCTCACGTAAAAGACGGATACGGATACGTGTGGAGTGTTTCATACGTTTTAACCGTCGATTTCGTCCGTACTTTGACACGAAAATTGGGAGCTTACGATTACGGACGAAACGGATCAATACGGAGCAATACTACCGGAAACGGTGGGGGCGCTATTGAGTTTGTAGTACAAAATGTCAACAAAATCACGAAGAAGGTTGTAATTCTGGGCTTTAAACAATGGCGGGATTCGAGAAACGACTTGCGGAGCTTGTCCGCAACTACCCACCCATATGATGTGTCGTGTCCGGGACACAGGGACAAACAAAAAGTTTACTTACGGAGCAAATACAACAAAATCACGTCTTGGACCGTTGCCATGTTTGATCAGTGACGAATTATTGGCGCCCAGCATTGCCACCTAGAGGACATATTGGTTATTGCGCACCTCAACGGACGGAGGTATGAAGGAGTCAACGGATAGAACGTACGGACAGAAATACGGACATGTAGGCCAAACGTAGGGTATGAATGGGCCTTAAAGCTATTTAGCCACGTAACATGCTTATAAAGAAAGACCAAACAGCATTTGATCATGATAAAATAAGGTTATATACACCAAGCCTCCATCTTGATAGTGTTCTGATGGTCCTTTTTGAGCTGAAAGATAATGTGCTCTCGGCCATGATTAACAAATATAAACAGATGTGGCGCCATCTAGCAGCAGTATTTCAGAACTATCATAATATCGGTTTTCTTAATTTATTAATCAATTGCAAATAATGCCTTGCAGTAAAGCAGCAGCTCGGTGTGATTGAAGACCAACCGTTATTAATTAAATAAACTGATCTACAGCAACTCTAAGAGCCTCATATCAGAACATTTACTCATGTCAGTCAACTCTGCGTCACATCTGAGCCTCGGCAGGTTTAGCGTCCGCTTCAGTGAACACCAACGTTCAGACTGGATTCCCTGCGATATTCCAGGCTTTTCCCTCTTGGAATCATAGATTTTTTGTGTTGTTTTTTTTCACTGGATCTTGGACCATTCTTCATTGTTTCGCCTGGAGATGCTAATAGCCGTTAGCTGCTTCCTTGTTTTAATTCTTGCTGCGCATCTGCAGCGCATACTTCCGTCAAAATCATAAAAAAACGTGAAAGGCTTTATTTACTAACAAACTGAGCAAAAATAAAGCATAAAACACCAAAATAAAAACTAATAAATCAGCAGGACGTGATAATATTTCATAAAAACTTTGTATGCAACCAGAGTGAGCTACTGACGCATAAATAAATAAAAAGTCAAATAACATGGCTATGCACCTTTAATTGAGCACCATAAAACAGGATCTATGAGAGACCTGACCACCAGCAACAATGAGTGTGAGCCTTCTACATTTTAATCAAACAAATGTTGACTGACAGTGATTGGTAGTATGTAGCAAAACATGTAAATTATTCAATTCAATCAAATTCATTATTCATGCATTTAATTACATGTTTTACTAATTTCTCTTCCGGGACTCCAAACAGTATAACTGTCCCTCAGAGTCAAGGTATCTCTGGTCTAGATTTATTTGAGTCACAAATTATTCATTAATGTAAGTTATAAGGTGGTTATAATTCAGGAAACACTGATTTGTTTCCATTTGTTTGTGTGCCCTTATTGACATTCCACCGGCTGTCTTGTCAGCTAAATAAATATATTAAAAAACAATCAAAATGCAAGAGGCTTCAAGCTTGTCAGTTAATATTTAATGAGCAATATGCAGTTTGCAAGGAGGAAAATGGGATTACTGATGGAATTGTTCTCGGCCATTTTTTAATTTCATAAAGGGCAAAGGAAGCAGCGAAGAGATGGCTCTCCTTAACTCAACCTGGATTTTGTAAATGAGAAAACTTTGCTGGCAAAAGTTTTAGTTTTCAACACGACCAACGCAGTCAGAGGTCACCGTTCAGACCGGAGCTGTCATTGTGCTGGCAGAGTCGCCACAGTAGCAGTGGGAGCCTCAGCTTCACACGCTCGCCAGCAGCTTGTTTGTTACAGCCAGCAGGTTCCCAGCTTCCCGTGGATTCTCGCACACAGAACCACCTTGACGGGATACTGCTTGACGTTACAGGACTAATTGCTTCCCCAGCATTCTGCCCAGACGCTTGTTTCGATTTGTTGGAAGTCCGATGGATCTCTTTCCATGGTGGGCCTTGGCAGTTCTCTCCCTCTGCGTGACCCTGGATGACAGCTTATCACAGCAAACAAGTTTTGTTCTCCTCATGTTCGATAGTTTTGGCTGGGATGGACGCCTCAGCGAGGTATGGAAGGCAAATGACAAGTTCTGTACTGCACCCCGAATATTTGGAAACTCACGTTGAGTTGTAGGATTTCCAAGGCAAGCATTTGTTCCTTTGAATACTAAAGAACATCTAACTTTATTATCTACAACTTTATTCATTTTTACCACAAATTATTGTTCCAATAAATCTTTTATTCATAGATTGCCCTTCAACATTCAAATGTAATACAAGGTGCTATAGAACAGTTCAACCACGAAATCATCCATGCAAGCGACAAAGTACATAAAATGTTATTTGTCTGACAAAGTAAATTGTGCTAAAATGTACCGTTGAAACAACAGAACTGTGGCTCTAAATGAGAAACCACCAGAAAAAGATAGGACCAACGTTTAAAAAACTAACTACTTCTGTGTTTTCTAAGCACCCAGAATGGACCCGGGCCAGGTTCTAAGAACCATCGAGACGTTAATGAAGTCGCAAATAAAGCTACAGGCTCTGCCACACAAGCTACTGGTTTCCCTGCTTTACAGGACGAGAGACGTAGGGACACAATCAGTGCAGTATGACACTGGTCGGATTAACGATCTGCATAAACCATCCGTCTAGTTCAGAATCCAATTTCATTCCGATCGAGCTCAATTCGAGCACGATATTCCGCTTGGCATGTTTACATGAAGCATTTTTATTCCGATCGGCCCTTTAATCTGATTACTTATGTCCATGTAAACATAGCTAATGTCAAACGCAAAGAAAGCAAATGCTGGAGTGTTTTTTTTTCCTATAGCATTGTGTCTTTCTACATCACTGAAATAAGACAGATGATGCAATAGTGGGACCTAAGAGGTCAGGAGGACTTGTAATGTAAAAGGAAATCCGATAAATGGCTTGGTATAAAACCATTCATTCTTAAAAAAAACAAAAACAATAAAACACACAGGAAGACCTTAAAATTAGTGTGATGTGAGCTTTTTCTGGACCTTGTCAGTATTCATTGCAAAAACGAAACCAAAAATAAGCCAAATTTTCTTGAGATGAGTGTATTTGTCCTTGATTTGAGCAGGTAAACAAGATGATTTGCCAATGGAATGAGATTTTTGCACTTAAAATAGGAACGATTCATCTCCATCATCTTATTTAGAGGGCAGAATATCTAATTATCTCATTCTAGGGCTCAAAAACTCATTCCATTGGCAGATCATGTTATTTACCTGCTCAAATCAAGAACAAATACACTCATTTCAAGAAAATGTAACTTATTTTTAGTTCCGTTTTTGCAGTGTTCCTGCAGATGAATTTTCTAATAACTATTAGTTAGTGAAGCTTAGAAATAGACAGTCCCACATGTTATAAACTAGAGTTTGCGTATTAGATGGAGAGAAAAACAGCCTTTATATAATGTTTTTCAAACGGTAAAATGCATTCTAAACCATGTTTGATGAGCTGTAAGAAATTCACCTTTGGACCAGATATCACCCCTAAAATTGTTTAATTAATAATGAAGGCTTCATTTCCAGTGTTTGAAGTTTTAGTATGAGTTTCTAGGTCCCCGCCAATTACTAAAACTTCACATCTGTGCTGGGAAAAAGCTGAAGAAAAGTTAAAAAGGGCTTTAATAAGTCTTCAAGTCATCAGGAGACATGGCAATATGGAGCATTTGCCAGTAATTAGATGGTCTAATTAGTGCTTCGTTAAGGAGAATGCCATGTGGTTGTGGTGAAATTTAACGAATGCTGGAATTGATTGACTCTCATATATGTAGAGATGCATGTTTCTGGAAAAGTTTCCAGTAGCAGTTGACTTTTGTTCCAGAGCAAAGGTTTTAAACAATAATCCCAGCACGTTCATGTAATTCAAATGTTTTACTGTGGAAATAGTATTCAGTTTGATTGGTTGTGGATGAGGTCTAAGATTCAGAGCTTATATTTAAATATTAAGTCCACTACTGCTTGGAAAAAAATTCCTCCTTCAGAAGCCGTCAGTTTTCTCTGATTAAGATCATTTTTGGAAAAATGCCCCCGGAATGAAATTTCTTTTAAACACCGGTTTCGTGTTTCCATGTGTACATGTGAACCGCAGCTTTTCTGAAACGGTGACATCGTAGCTTCGCCTCTCCCTGTCCAACCCAGGCTCGCTGAAAAACTTGTAATATCCATGTTGATACACAGGGGGAAATGTAGTATTGTCACAATTTGGCTCTTTAAATATGTGTCAAGCTGACAATTTATTTGGCCTATTCATTTACCGTATTTTTTCGGACTATAAGGCGCACTTAAAATATGTAAATTTTCTCAAAAATTCATGGTGCGCCTTATAATCCGGTGCACCTTATATCTGATTAAAGTTGTACTTACTGACTGATTTCATGTGGTACAATGCGCTCAAAAATCTGTTAAAATGTGTAAATACGACTGGTTAGCAACGAAGTCGCTCCGCTCAATGGATATTCAGAGCATTACGGTACACTGTGTCACTACCTGAGGACCCCTGAGCTGTCTACAAGACTGCCTGACTGTAATGTCTTCATGTAAGGCAGCCCGTGCCCAGAGTACGCGCTTGCAACACTAAACCTAGTAAGTTAATTCAATATAAAAGTTCTGTTTATTCTGGCCTTATGTTAGAAACAGGGCAGTGTACTCCAGCTACTCTGTCCTCCTGACAGAGACGGATAGCTCTCTCTCTCAGGAGCGAGTGTTGTAAGGTGACCAGATTTGATTTCTCTAATGAAAACCGGAGACGTCTCTGATTTTGTTTAGCACAGAATCTCTGCCTGGGGGTTGGTTTGTTTTTTGCAAAGCTCTACTACGTCGGCACAGCGGCAAGACCGGGTAAATACTTCTTGTTGCGCTAAACATTTTTACTCCATCATGATACACTGAAATCGGGGAGATTTCTGGGAACAGCTTTTGCTGGGGACAGGTCATCCAAAATGGGCTCTCTCCCCGGAAATCGGGGTCATTTGGTCACCCTACCGGAGGGACGGAGTGATATTACACACTTGGGAAGAATATGTAATGCGCCTTATGATCCAGTGCATCTTATATGTGGACAAAGACACACGTAGACACGTAAATTCACGATGCGCCTTATAATCTGGTATGCCTTATGGTCTGAAAAATACGGTACATTGGATTGCAACCAGGTGACGTGACCATCAAGTTTCCCCCAGCGAAAAAAAGAACATGGCTGCTGTTGACTGTGGAAAAGTAAACATTTAAGCAAAACAACTGCATTTTTATCATAGTTCTATGCATTTTGCTGACATCTATAGCAAAACCTATCTATGCATACCATATTTATAATATTCTTTCAGGGGAGGTAGACAATCTTTCATTCATTAGTTTCGCAGAAGGGTTCAGTGTCATGTGTTCTACCGCGTGTAGACTGGACCAAAAGTGGGGTGCGTTCCATTTACTCTATATCCATCCAGCATACTTATAGAGGGAAATGCAACATTTAAATACAGGAAATGCAATTCTTTACATTTTTAAGACATTTCTAGCAAAAGTGTGCATAATATGTCCATAATATTATTCCAGGAAGTGTTGATAATAATTTGTTTAGTAGTTTTCCTAACCCCAACCCTAACCCTACCCCATTTGGTAAGGCTGTTTCAATGGAGGCTCATAACAGTTTTTTGAAAATTATAAGAAATACAGACCAACAGTCTGTTCAAACGTCTTCAAGAACATTAATCAACACACAATCATAACACAAAGTGCCAGGGCGGGTTTTTTTTTTAAAGGAGATGCATCTTCTTCCTGTGCTATTATACACCCTGTTGCATGTAAATCTGAGGTTCTGATAAACAAAACATGATGTGCAGATTTAACTGGCAAGTATCTAAGTTACATAATTTTTAAAAGAATACACAAGTCACATAATTTTATACATTTATAGTCATGGGGTGGCCAAGGGTTCTGTTTCATATACAATACAACCATGTCCTGTGAACGAAACATCACTCTATCACTCATGCTGTCCTTGATGGGCCAATCTTACACTTTCCCTGACACAAAGCAGTCTAAAGGTCATTTAAGAATAGTGTCTACAACTGAACATCTTGAAGAAGCTTATAGGTCCTCCAGTGTTTGTAGCAAGATGCTGCAGATCTTTTCTGTTGTGTAGTGAGTTATCACTTCTGCCATCATCTGTTGGGGCAGCATCTGACTTGAAGAAAGCTTGTTGAGCTTCTTCAAATAAAGAAAGCCACCTCTGTTCTGGGGATTCAGCCAGAACCTCTGGAGATGATTTGAAATTCAAGTATTCTTCATAAATGAACATTATGGACGACCCTGAGCATCCTCAAATCCTATCAGATTGTCAGACAACAACAGAGTGTCTTCAGTGAGAAGCTTCTCCACTGAAGACAAACCGCTGCAGGAGATCCTTCCTGCATGCAGCTGTCCACAGCTCATTGAAGAAACTCCAATATCATGAGTTATACCAACATTTAATTTCCCTTTGGGATTAAAAGTTTATTTTTTTCTTAAATTGAATTTAAAAAATTGTTACGTAAAAACACATTACAGTGATAATGTTATTCTCACACAGTAAGTGATTCTAGATCTAGCAGAGATTTATCTGCTGTAGCAGCTGTGGAGCTGACTGCACTTCACCTGTTAAAGTTTCTGCAAAGGAGAAGTTTATAAGTTACCATTAAATATAATCCTGTTTATAAAACTATACCTCCTCCAGCTGTTTTCACACCATAGGCCACCCAGAGGCCTGGCATACCTAATACAGCATTTTTAGTTATGCTGCGACGATTTTTTTTTTATCATTGTTCAAGAAAATTTACCATGTTTGTCTTTGTGTTGACAAGGCCTAAAACAGTGTTTTAGACAGGTGCATTAAACTGATCCTCAAAAAAATATCACACTCTTTTTAAAGCTATCAGCCTGTACAAAGAGATATCTTTATATTCCTTCTCAGTAAGAGATTATTCAAAGAACAACAACAATCATCTACACGTTTAGTCATTAATTTGTCTCAGCCTGAATCTCCCTCGGCCAGCTGTGAACAGAAGCAGTTTAAGCCGGAGGCGTGATGCAGATGATGCTCCAGCTGCAGCTGATTGAGCTCGTTACGGACACACACAGTCTTCACTACATTGCACCAAAGACCATTAAGTGTCGAAGCTGAGAAACAGGCCTGCAGCAACTTTTCAAAGCCTAATTTGCACATTAATTCTTGTTGACAAGCGCTCAGATAGCCACACATATTGGCTCTGAAAATTAACCTGGTGAATTGCTTGAAAGACCACAAGCACATTAGATATTGCAAGTTGATTAAACATTGCAGCTTTGATTTTGGTGCTTTTAGAAAGTTAAGATTTAAATATGACGTTACAGATTTGTGCTCTGTAGGAATTAGTCATTGGATTTTGGGATATGGTAGATCTTTTTTGGGAATTATTTAAATTCTTTTCTGTTTTAAGACTCAAGTTTGTGTTAAACACCATTAAAACCCGTAAGTGTAGAAAAAACAAAGTTAGTTAAAGCCAGGCAGCACTTACACATCATAGAGGTGATTAATTAAATCAGGGAAAACACATAACCTTTTGTATTTTCAACATATTGTTTGAAATGATCACAAACAAAGAAAATACCAGAGGTTCTCGACTCTTTAATATTTCCAAGCTCTAGTTTAGTGCCATCCATCCATCTATTCATCCAGTTTTTCACTATTTTGGGATTGAGGGTCACAGATCCAGGAGGCAAACTCGGGTATCTCTCTCCCCAGCAGTGTCCTCCAGCTCCTTCTTGAGGAAAATGTTCATATATTAACTTAGAACAATCATCTTCAGTAAATTTTGAAAAGATTTTAAACAACAGAGCAACATAAAGAGCAGCAATGCAAAAGGTACTAATTTGGGCTGCTGCAGTTGTAAACCTACCAAGACATGGCCATTCGACTGACCGGCCAGGCAAGGAGAGCATTGATCAAAGAAGCAGCCAAGAGGCCCTTAACTCTTCAGGAGCTGCAGAAACACCGGACATGTTTAGATTTTTCACTTACAAATGATTTTGCAGGACAAAAGCGTTCCCTTCAAAGGAAGAATCCTGATCAGATATCTGAATTGCTTCGGTTGAACTGCTATCGATGAGATTGTGCAGCAGCTCCACTGCAGACTCCTCCTCACTTTACCCCTAAGGCAACACCCAGCCACTGCACAGAGGAAGCTCATTCCAGCCACTTGTATCTTGAATCTCATTATTTCGTTCATAATCCATGCTTCATGAATGTTTATAGAGCAGTAAATCCAGATCTTCGCCTTTTCGCTCTGCTCATTCGTCACCACCACTCGTGGTTGCTGCAGAGGAGGCCCTGCTGCATCCTCCCATCACTCATCAACAGGACACCAGGATAGCCAAAGTTCTACGGGAGGAAGCAAAAAGCATTTAAGACAAAGCCGTATTTTATGGTCCTAACATTTTCAGCACATCTTAAATTCAGCTAATATAATGTGCATGGCGGCACCTTCTTGTATTTCTAAATCAGGAAGCCGACTAAATGAGTCGCCTCTGGCCTACAGCAGTTAAGAACTACAAAACTAAATGGCCGCTCCCCAATCAAAGAACCATTTGGTATATTTTCCTTTTTCCTATTTGAGCTGGAACTAATTTGTACTCTAAGGCACATATTGTGCAAAAAAGTCATTGTGTTAGCTGCGCTGATTACACCCACACATGGCTCATTCATAATTAAGCTGCATATCTTTATAGCTCCAGTTGAACTGTCGCACTTTTCTCTGTGAAGGTTTTTTTTTTATTTTAAGTTTTAAAAGTGGAAGGAAAAGAGGGGGAAACGTGCCTTCCTTCCTTCCTCCTTCCATCAGGTCCGCCGCAACTGATTTGGGTGAGGAACTGAAAGGGCCAGAGGCTAACAGAGTCACAAACAGAAAGGAAATGCTAAAACATGACAAATGGTCTGAAATGGGGACCCATCACTCAGCGGCTGCTTGTTGACTTTGGTCAAATAAATCAAAGCTCTTTTTTGCTAACAGAGACCTTTTTGCATCTGCAGGAGTTGTAACCTCATTTATCGTCTGGTTAAAAATGTTTGTGCTTATGCTTCAGTTTGCAAAGTTGCTTTAAATGGCCTCTCCTTCTTCCTGGCAGCAGACGTCCCAGTGCACGAACGCTGTGAGTGAAGTTAAAAAAATGAAGTAAAGGTGTAGGATGAGGAGGAGGAGGAAAGCGTTGGTCCTTCATCTGTCTCCAATCAGGCTGAGGAAGCTGCCCTCCAGAGCTCTCAGCGGGTGAAGCTGAGAAGACGCTCCGATAGATAAAGCCGGCAGCTCTATTGCGGCGTCTGTCATCCCACCTCCATCACCGAGCACCTCCTGGAGCCGGGATAAAGATGGATGGAGGTTGCCGTGCAAGATCCCAGTCGACTACATCACACGGCGGAGTGACGCTGATGGAGAGCTTGTTGATGGAAATAAGAGAGCTCTCCATCTTACGTAAGTGCAGTTTAGTCGGAGCAGACACCGCTGCTTCACATTTACTGTAGTTCAAAGCCGCCGCTTGTTGTTAAAGGGTCTAATTATTTGCAGTGCAAGCAAATATAAAATTAGGAGATGAAGAGTGATGGACCTCCATGTGGCCACATCAATCTGAGCACACTGCAGACTGCTCCGGTCACGCTTTTCTCTCCAGGTTTAGATGGATGCTGAGGGCTTGCAGTTTGTGTTTTAGAGACACAAAGAACATCTGCTAATACATTTAGACAATCTCTGATCTATAACAGTATGTCTAAATGTGAGTATTTTGTGGCCCAGTTGAAGAAAATATCAAGTCAGTGAAAGATTAATTTTTATGTGCAACGGGCTTGTTTTACAGCTTTATTTGCAGCTCAGACTTGTTGCCGTCCTGATAGAATAGACCGTTCTCCTGGTGCTGTTAGTACTATGCAGACGTTTTAGAGACCTTCACAAAGCTTGAATGACTTCAGTTTTTTCCATGTTAGATCCTAACTGTGAGTCCCCTAAAATATTAATGAAGGTGGGACCAAAGAAATCACTGCATGGGTAAAAATATGTAAGGACATGAATTAGGATGTAAATCAAAAACAGCGTATAGAGTGAGCCAATATCAAAAACCAAGTTAAAATATGTTGTGAATTACCGCAGTAAATTAAGTTAATTAAATAAGGAGCTGAGTGAGAGTTTGAATATGTGATTAAGTAAATAAGCAAGTAAGAAAAGATTAATATAAATCAAGTTGGTAGCGCTCGAGCAAGGACGTTAATAAACAAGGTTCCTACAAAGTCTGGAAAAGTCTCAAACCTTGTTGAGGTATTTATCTTGTCTGGATAAGCATAGCAATAAAAAATAAAGTATGGAGAAATGTTTGTATTTACAAACTATTTACTAATTATACAAAATACCAGTATGTTTATCTATTGGTTTATTAAACAGACTTTGTATAAGCATGTATCAGAATACCATCCATCCAATAACCGGGTTTTTGCACTCTCCTCATCCTGCTCGCCAAATTGTACAGGTGAATCGTGCACTTCTTGATCTTCTTGATCAGTCTCAGAGTGTCTCTGAGTTTCCCCTGACCATTCTCTCAAGGCTCTGTGCAGTTGTCCCTGTTGCTGGAGCACCTCTCCCTACCACATGTCTTCCTTCCACTCAACTTTCTGTTAATTTGCAGCTTCTTTGGCAGGGGAGTTTTGTGGCTTCACCTCATTGCGAAGGGTGTCTGTTGATAGGTTTATTTTAATCTCCTAACCTATAAAGAGAAAGACCAGACAGACAGTGTAAATTTAGGCTTTTGCAAAAAGGAAGAGAGAGAGAGCCGTTAGAAATCTAACAGAGCACCAAGGTGTCTTTCCAAGGTTTCTCTGCTCAACTTTGCAGGCACTTCCCCTTGCAGGCTTCTTTTATTCAGACACTTGAGGAGGCGGTTACATTGTCACAATATTACATTGACTGACAGGTTCCTGCATGTGACATAAGTGACAGTCAACTCCTTAACTGGGCTTCCTTTCTACTGTCTTCTAATCATAATCAGTTCTAGCTAGCACATGATGCTCCTTTGTGGATGCAGCAGTCATGAGTTCTCCCTCCTCCCAAGGGTCAAATAAGCACATTTTATCTCCACACATACATGTTCACAAGCAGAGAGCCACAAGACTATAAGTATATAAAATAGTAAAGGATTAATAACTCCGTCTGTCAGGTCAACAGTCTTCCCGTTGATTATGTAGAGTGAGAGACCGTGTAGAGGCTTAAACCTTTTCAGGTGTTCTGAGTCGATTAGCTGATGAGCGTGGGACACCATAACTGTCAACTTTTTCACAGTATTCACATTTTCTGAAACACTGCATATAAAAAAACCACAATCATGATACAAATTACAAGAACCAAAAGCTTGGAATATATCACTCTATGAGTAATAATTCTATATAATATGTGTCAGGATTTGTCTTCAATGAACTCAGAACCACACACACGGAGCTAAAATATAAAGTTTATTTAAAGGTAGATGGAGTAGTGGATGATGAAACCAGAAAGGCAGGACTAAACTGGAACAGGGGTGTAGATGAAGGCAGGAGCTGACGGCCCAGAGAGAGAGTTCTTAGAGTCCAGAGATAGGCAACAGAGTCCGCAGCTCGGCAGAGAGCTAGCCAGAGCACAGCAGTAGGCCCGTCAGTACAGCAGAGGGGAACCAGAGCAAGGCAGAGAATCCACAGTTTGGCAACAAGTGAGTTCTTAAAGGCCAGAATAACAGCAGGATTAGCAGCAGGACAGGGTGGATACTTGAGGACCAGAACCATAGCAGGATAACAGCTAATGATGGTGAGATGAAGCCTCATGAGGCATTGAACCACTTGAGCCAACTGGTTCGAGAAAGGGTTCATTTCTTGGAGCTTCATGTGCACACGACACCACCTACTGGCCAGGTGTATAATCACAGCCAGCTGTATCTTAACACGTGTGATGCATGGATTTTTTGTCTATTATGGCTCTTGGGAATGACTTCACAAAAGTTGTAGAACGAAATCATTTGTCTACATAAATTATGTATACACATGTGTATAATAAAATATTGTTTTAATGTATTCTCTGTGTGTAATTATTCCCAAAATAGTAGTGTCATGTGATATGGCATGGTGTGTAATAATCAGACCTCTCAACTTTGATCAAAAGTTAAGAGTGAGATTATGCTAATTTTGGGGGCGGGGGGGGGGGGGGATTATGGTCCACATTTTCCCCTCAGCAGCAACACTGAAGCACACAGAGGTTCACGCTGCGTCTTTACGCACGATCCTGCTGCTGATGTCTCCCTCTTTTCAGCTCAATGCACTTCTAGACTGTTACAGTTTATAACATTCTCATCACCTTTCACAGCGACAGGTTTCTCAGTCAGTCGCCGCGCTGACCAGACAAATTTCTATTGCTCTCGTCAGTGCGGCGGTGCGGTGGGCGGATTTTACCCCCGTTGGTGCGCTGCGGGGAAAATGCATAACTAAATACTGTAAAGGGCTCCTATAAAGGGAACAGGGGTACTAACAGGTCTGAGATGAAGCCCCTGATGTTACAAGTTCTTTAAAATGACCCTTAAAAGTGCGCACTTGAATTAAAGCGCGAGACAGCAGCCCACCGAAGCGACACTGATTCTATGTTGTTAAAAACAAAAGAGCATGAAACACAGCTACTACCTCTCCTATTGACTTTAACTGGCACACGTTGCTACCGATGTGAGGACATTAAACGTAGTGATTCACGTTTTGAATGGTGAACGGTGATAAAAGCACCTGCTCCGAGGGAAAGGAGGGGGGAGAGGAGCAAGCGCTGAGGCACAGAAATACGGTGCATGTAGTTAAAAAATGCAGAATAAATAAAAACGAAACTTATAAACAGACTAAGTGGCGTTTTAAACTGCATCTGGTTAGCAGAACTGTTTTATGATCCAGCGTGCAGCCATAACTGGTTCTGAATGAACCGGTCATCTGGCAAAATCTGGGCCACTTCCCGAAGCAGTCACGTGGTACAGCCGGCCAGCGAGGCTTCGGACGTCATCGTTTTCGGCTCCTCCCCTAAATGAAGCAAGCTTCGATACGCGCTTTACGGACACGCCCCCTCCATTACTCGACACACGCCTCGAAGCCTCGGCACATCACGTAACATCACTACCAGTTCCTCACCCTGCCCTCGCCAGTCTGCTTACTAGTGCTTTTGTGCACCACCTGGAGAAAGTTTTCTGTTGGATATTCTGATACGCCGGGAACACGTCGGCGGCTTTAAGTCCGATCCTGCCAACAGCGCCTGCGTCTGAAACACGAGTCTACCTCAGCCTGCGTCTCCTGGTCAGTTCTGGTTCTGCCTGCCACCCCACCTGCATCTTCTGGTCTCCAGCCAAAACCTGCCTGCTTACCTTGTCACCTTCTTTATTTTTAAAATAAACATTTTAAAAGCAAAGTCTATATCCAGATAGAATATCAGGTTCCCATAGCATGACATCATACATGTAGTCCAGACTACAGGGATAAAGGATCCTTTATCAATCCCACAATGGGCTTAATAACAGCAACAAAAAACACTCAAGTGAAGTAAAAAAAAAAATGATGAGATGTGGACAAGACTATAAATTTATACAAGTTACTAAATCACTTTTTTGTGTCCCCTCAGGGAAATTCTCCTTACAGCACGGTGGGACAAGAAAACATAGACAATACTCATGCAAACAGAAACGATCACATAATGAATTTAGCAACAATAAAGTCAGTAAAAATCTGTGTACAATTATCAATTAAAACAGGCTGAACAATGATTCACTAACCTTTAAAATGTATCTGAATGACGGCCTGGCTGGTAAGAAAGCTTTTCCATCCGTTTGTTCTTGATTTGGAACGATCACCGATGGTAGCAGCTCCAATTCACTATGAAGTGGGTGACTTGAAGAATTAACTGTGTTCTGCCTTTTGCAGGACTATTTTTTTAAACCAAAAAAAGTTTCTTCTAATAAGGGAAAAATAAAAAAAAAGTCATCTGATTGTCTATAGTGATAACAGGATCTTGCACCGCATAGACAGATTTTACACGGGGTGTACGGTAATTTTACATTCAGCGGTACATGACTGAACAAACTCGATCGCAGTGTGGACGGTATTATTCATTTCTCATGCACCCTGAGAGGCACATACGATTTATTGCACATGATTACTGAAGAGTCTGATAGCAGAGTGGATGATCTCCCAGTGTGAGAACCACAGCCTGCTGCTGAAGGAGCTGCTCAGAGCTCCCACAGTGTCACTGAAGGGTGAGAGATGCTGGGCACGATAGATGTCCGTTTTGCCTTCATCCTCCTCTCACCCACCTCCTCAGTGACATTTAAAAGGCTCCAGGACAGAGCTGGAGCTCCTAACCTGCTGGTGTTTCTTTCTTTCCCCCTCGTTCTTTGCCACACACCCAGCAGAGCAAAGGATAAACCCCTGCAGATGCCACCCCAGTGCTGTGAGAGGGTTTCAACAGTGTCCTGCACATTCTGAAGGCCCTCAATCTCTGCAGAAGATGGAGGCAGCTTTGGCCCTTCTGGCGCGATGTGTTCATGGACCGGTCCGGCTTATTGTTGAGATGAACACCCGGATCCTTGTACTCCTCCACGGTCTCAATGTCCAGGCCCCGGACGTCAATGCAGGCTTCCTGCAGAACTCAGTCACCAGCTCCCTTTGCGAAGCTTGTTAGCGTCACATCAGACGCTGAATTGCCTCCTCGGTATGGAGTCAAGTTCTCCAGAGTCCTGCTGATGACCCGATTACCTGACTCAGGTGTGCTGCAGCAGAGACCCATATAAGAGATGCTGAGCGTACTCTGTTCCTCCCAGGTTGTGGTCACCAATGCCTCTTTACAATCCCCTCCATGACGGCATTCTCTGGGAACTTACTCACTCCATGGTCGTCCACCGGAGCCTTTATCTGCCTGCCCTGCTCCCCAGCACTCACTACTATCCTCTATCTGGATCTTAAACATCCATTGTCTCCTCGCCTTGCTCTCTCCATCCACAACCTGCCACCAGGATCCCATCTCCTCCCCAACTCCCCCTTTAACTTTCAAAACTGTAAGCAATCTCACCCTCTGCCTTAAAACCATCACCTTGATGATCTCTCATCCCGTCTGACTGATCCTCTCCTTCATCCTCAGACCAGTAGTGGCTGGTCTGAGGATGAAGGACATCCTTTTTGACAAAGCTTATAGTTAGAGTGGCTCATGTTACCCTGAGCTATCTCTATAGTTGTGCTGTGATAGGCCTAGGCTGCTGGAGGACATCAGGGTCTAATTTTCTCACTCTACTGATTTCTACTGTTCTTCATTCTACGGTTCTCCAGATTTGCATTGTATTACATTGAAATGACTGTCGTCATTTCAGCTTTTAACTTTTTGTTCTCTCTCTTTTTCTTCATAGTAGGTACACCTGGTCTGGCGTTCTGTTAACTTTGACATCATCCAGAGAAGACGGCTCACCCGTTACTACCATCTAATGTAGAACAGATTACTGGATCAATGTGTGCTTCTGTGCTTTTTGTCTCTCTTGTTGTGTCTCTGCTCTGTCTTCTGTAACCGGTCGAGGCAGATGACCGTTCATACTGAGCCCGGTTCTGCCGGAGGTTTTTTTTTTTTCCCGTTAATGGGTGGTTTTTCTTCCCACTGTCGCTTCATGCTTGCTCAGTATGAGGGATTGCAGCAAAGCCATGTACAATGCAGACGACTCTCCCTGTGGCTCTACGGTTCCCCAGGAGTGAATGCTGCTTGTCGGGACTTTGATGCAATCAACTGGTTTCCTTATATAGGACATTTTGACCAATCTGTATAATCTGACCCAATCTGTATAATATGATTGAACTTGATTTTGTAAAGTGCCTTGAGATGACATGTTTCATGATTTGGCGCTATATAAATAAAATTGAATTGAATTGAATTGAATTGAATTGGTGGGGGAAAATTTGGAGGGTGGGAGTTAACAGCACAACAATAAACCCGTCAGCAATCAATTATTTATTTTTGGTAGATGTTTTCACGTCCACAATAACTGTGAACAAAGTGTTTAACATACTCCATATATTATAACAAAAAAAACAACACAGAGAGATAAAAGAACACATAAAAAACCATAAGTGCCACCGGTTTTAAGTATTAAAAGCCTGCCTGGATAAAAAAAAAGTCTGGAGCTTTGTTTTAAAAAGTCCAGGTTCAGTTAGATCAGGGCTTCTCAAACTTTTCATGGCCAGGGACTCCTTAACAGCGGTAAAAAATTTCTAAGGGCCCTTTAGATTCTTCATGCTGATAGTATGTTTTAAACAACCTTATCTACTGTTAAATATATTTGGAATTATGTTTGTTTTTAAAAATACATATAAATATATATAGTATTTTGGTGGCGATTAGATCCTCATTCCCGATGAAGCTAAACTCGATGGAACTGTTGTCATGCTTCCTAAGTTTAGCGCATTTGGCTTTTACCTTACTTGATGAAGTGGACGGAGTTAAATATTTGTCCATTGTCCATTTGTCCTCAGCAACCCATGGTTTGCGGACCCCCGGGGTCTTGGGACCCAAGTTTGAGGGCCGCTGAGTTAGAGATCCAAGATCTGCTGGAAGCTGATTGCAGAGTCGAGGTGCCTCCACAGAAAAAGCTCAGTGACCCCAACCTTAGTTTTTTGTCTGTGGAACCGTTAGCAAATGTTGACGGTCTGACCTCTAGGACCAGGGTGTGACTAGAAAAGTTCAATAACTGGATGGTCAGGAAATTATCCCCCAAAAATTATACTTTTTATTCAAAACATCTTTTATTGATCTTATGTAAATTACATTTTCTGAGACACTGAATTTTGGGTTTTCGTTATCTGTAACCCATAACTACAAAGGAGCAAAAAGCTAAATTTCCCCACTAGGTGCACTGTTGAGCACTATCTTCGAACCAAAACAAAGTTTGTGGCAAGCCACGACTCTCTTTACCTCCAAAATCTAAGCAACAAACCAGTTATCAGCTTCAATTCTACATTTTCTGTCAAAAAAAGAATGATTGGAATTTACGAGAGGATCACAACGGGTGCTAACTGTGTTAGCTCACATAACAGTAATGTCTGGCATGTTGCTGGTCAAACTCCAGCAATTAACCCACATGCCACAATTGGAGCATTACATTGAGTCTAATCAACTTTGCAACCAAAGTCTAACAAGACTCTCCACCAAGGTGCTCTCCACCTTGGAAACGCGAGGCCAATGTTAAGCCTCGTTTTGTCTCTTTTCTTATCTGGCAACTTCTTTGCCAAAGACTGTTGATTTTTTTGTAGTAATAATGGGTCCTGATCGTCTTCGGGTGAACGCGGCGGTGGCATTTCAAGGGCAGGGAGAGTCTCAGCCTTGAGTGGCAGCTGTTCACATGGACGTTTGTCCACACACGGCCGGCCCGGCTATGTAATCAAGAGACTGGAGCACAATACAGAGACATGATGTGGGACGTCATACCATTTTCCATCTAAAACGATACCTTTTCTTCACAACAACTATTTCTCAGTTCTTTCTATTAAAAATTATGAAATTTCACTTTTTACTCCTTTAAAGGCATAACAGAGGCAATGAATATTGCTAAGTTACAGTTATGAATTAGGGACTCATTTCTAATTACCTATTACAGAACAAGGAACCCTTTGAGAAAACAAGTTGAAAATAGTTAATTTGTCATAATTTCGTGAGATAGTAGCTAAGAAGGGATCTTTCTGTACAGCAAACAGGCTTAAATCGGAGGCAACCAGACGTTTGACTCAGTTCTTTCTGAAAACGGTTCAACAGCTTTCCAGGAGTCTTTGTCAATTCTGGTGGCAGAGGGGCAGGATTGCGTTTCCAACCCCCCCCCTAAATCTACAGTGGACTTATTTAAAGAATGATGCACCTCATGGAGATCAAAGCCCAGTCGTAACAAAGCGGTGTCCCACTTTTTGGGATTAGGGTTAGGGTAAGGAACCTAAGGGTAATGCGTAGGGTTAGGGTAAAGATACTGGGTAAGCATAAAGCCAGTTACTAAATTGAATGTCACAGCAAAGTCCCAATATTGGTAGAACCCGTGTGAGTCTGTGACACATTTCTGCCTCATAATGAGAATCCAGCAGCAGAACATCTGGCCTGACCTGGTAGCACAGCGCCGACTAAATGAAACTGAATGATAATGATGCTTTTAGTGGCCCCAGTGCAATATTAATCTCTATGAGCAGGTGTTCACACAGACATGCTTGTGTTTACCTTTGGTTTGTTCCAATTGGGCTGGTAATCGGACTGTTGTCTTGGGGCGGTTGTTGTTTACTCTCCCTTCACGATACACAGCGTGAGGTGCTTGTTGGCATTATGAAACGAGCAGAATCACAGAGCACAACGCTTTAGGTTCCTGTGCCTGCAGAAATGGACCATTGTAGTGTCATTTTGTTTTTATGAAGGGTGTTGAATCAAGATCAAGAAATCAAATAAAAAAAAAGGTCCTCCTCATATGTTGTGTTGAACCTGCTACATTCACACCATGCCAATGACAAATACAAAATGTCATGCTGTATTTTTTCTGCCTTTCATTTGAAATGAATATTTAAAATTTCTTAATGTAAGGTTCTACGAAACAGAAAGCAACAGCTTTATGGAACTATTATCTCAGTTAACCTTAATATAACCAGGAAATCACCACTGAGATTAGAAATCTCTTTTTCAAGGAAGACCTGGAAGACAAATGTTTTTGCTGAGAAAAAGAAACTTAATTTAAAGGTGCTTGTAGGGGTTAATTTTGGCTCAGCAGCCTCTCAGGCCATGGGGATGCTAAACCAGCTCCACTGTGAACAGGGACACTGCTCTCCCAACAGTTTCCAGTTCATAGTGCTTGAGTCTCAATGGTTCCTCGTTTCTCTTTTGGGACAGTTTGGGTCGTTTTCCAGAACTTGACAAAGTGCTGACTTATTTGAAAACCTTCTACTTAAATGTTCTTGTAATCTGAAGCAGGAATAAAAACGTCCCGCTAAAAGACGGAAATTAATATCACATTTATGTCTATGAGGAGTGGATAATACACTTTTAATTGGGAGCAGCAGATTTTAGTTGTTAATGGCTGTTGGTGCAATGCTTTTGGGTTTATCCTGGTAATTACTTGACTTTAATCGTCCGGAAAGGAATAAAACCTAACAGGTCGCAAAATTAGATTTGAGGATAGTCATGGTCATGAAAAATATTACACTTTGTTTCATGTCACAGACCAAATGTCGGCTGGTTGAAAATTACATTTTTGTATTGTCATTCATAAAAATAAAAATAAAACACCTTTGAAAGTCCAGTCACTTTTAATCATCTTTTTTTGCTCGATCATTTGCTGTCTCTCCATAGCCCCTCCAGATGTTGTTATCCATATTTTTTTTTTTATTTCTGTTGCCATGACAACTAAGAGACAGAAGAGAGTTCCTTGGCCCGGTTCTGCCAGCTCACTGTGAAGAGGAGCCACATTAATCAGGTCCTGTCCAGAAAAGTCCAAAATTAACCGTGTCACCAAATTTAACCCTGACAGCGACCACCCTCCCCGCCACAGGAATACCCTGGCCCAAATAACCCCCCGCCCCGCCCCAAGTGATATGGTGCCTTGGATTCATGGCATTCTTCAGGTTTCTACATATTAGAGGCACAAACTACAACATATTTCATCAGGGTTTTATGTGACGAAGTGGTGCATAATTGTGAAGTGGAGGGACAATGATCTACTTGTCTGCAGAAATTGTCAAGTCAAAAGCACTCGAGGGTCAAATAAAAATGTAAAAATGTACCTGCTCTAAAAGTGTTATCATTTTAAATAAACAAATTAGACAATCTGAATTTTGCCAATTCTAATAAATTATTTCCTATCACATTCTAATGTACCAAAGTTTGCATTTAAATAAAAGTTGCTGGATGTGTGGTCCTTTTTACTAAGAAATTAAAGAGAATCTGTAGTTATTAAAAGGCAAACGTTTCTTAAAATGCAGTTGGGGGGACAAATTCAGTACAGGAGCCGCAAATGGCCCCGGGCCGCACTTTGGACACGCCTGATCTAAGGTTACATTAAAGAAAAATTTCCAAAGAGAAGAAAACTGGTGTCCATTTGTGTCTCACCCCTTTTACGCTGATCCCCCTAAAAGAAAATAAAAAATTCCTTTGGGAGCAACCTAATCAGTATATTGGGTGTAATTTAATCTCTGTATAAATGCAGCTGTTTTATGAAGGCTTTAGAGGTGCAGGAAGATCAGGAGACAAACAGCATCATGAGGACCAAGGGACACCGTACACGGGTCCAGAATGAAGTTGTCATACCTATGGACCATTCAGAGAGACCAATTAACCTAACAGTCATGTTATTGTACAAGGAGGAACCCAGAGTACCCAGCGAGTACCCACACATGCAGACAGAACATGCAAACACTGTGCCGAAAGGCCACATTCGGGAATTTGAACCTATGACTATATGTGTATATATATATATATATATATATATATATATATATATATATATATATATATATATATATATATGACGAGTGAATTTCTCCATTGTGAGATCAATAAAGACTATCTTATCTTATCTTATCTTATATATATATATATATATATATATATATATATATATATATATATATATATATATATATATAAACACATATGCAACATATCTCATTGGTTTGATCTGGAATCCGTGCGAGGTTAAAGAAATGCACGCATCTCAACCTTCAGTTCCATCTCCTCCTTCCAGCAAATCAGATAAAACTGTGGGGAAGAGAGATAAGATGATAACCCAGTTAGAATGCGGCATGGAGGGATTTTGCACTGATGATGCTGCGATTTGGCTCCCTTCTGCAGGCCCCTGCTCTCATTCCACCGCCCGAAAGGGAATGTAATTTCGTCACGGCAGATTTAGCACCTCTCTGTCGACCCTACGGGTGGAAGGCACTCTGTTAGCCGTGGTCACGGAGACCGCGGTCATTTGTCAGCCCTGCCGATTTTCCTAAATGAGGACAGACTGGCAGCAGCATGAGTGTCAGCTGCAAGCCAAGAACGCCGAGGTGATAGTGGACATTTGTTTTCTGAGGACGAGTTAAGCAGTAATACTCGCTCATAAAACATAAAGCCGATGATTTGAATTCGCCTCACTGTGGCGGTGCCGCACACTGGCTGCACCTCGACTGGGTCTAGAAATTAGTCCTTCGAACTTGGATACCGTGGAAATACAAATGATAAACACTGACTGTCATGTTGAGAAATTCCCGAGTCTGTACAAATATGATAACGGGACAAGCTTTTCATTTAAATCAATACAGTTGGCTTGTTATCAATTATAACTGTTTTTGCAATGGATGCAGTATGGCTGCAGGCAGACAGCCCTGCCACGGCTGCATAATGAGAGATGTGACAGGCTCGTTGATTAATTCAAAACAAAAGAGTCAACATAGGAAGGAGTATTGTACATCACCTGGTGCAGACAAGATAAGTGCAGCGTTTAAATTATGTTTGTAGAGATACAAACGTAGATAAATTACCTCTGCTCCGGAACGGTAAATTAAAACGAAGCATGTTCACCTCGGCAGGCACCTCCTCATGCAGAAACTTTTTTTCCTTCTTAATTTATTAGCTTATTTTATTCATTTGTTTGTTTGTTTTTCACTTAAACACGCTGCAGGATGGAATAATAATTCACCCTGTTTGGTAGTTGGTTAAGACTCATTAAAAATCCCCATGAAGCACAGGAGCCATTCAGCTTGCAAAGTAAATACTGTGCCATATTTTTCTTTTAGGGATTTACATTAATAAGGTAGTGGGGGGGTGCAGTAATCGGCTAATGGCGAGCCGGGCCGAGTCGGGCTAATACCAGCGAGTTTGAGCCACAATTAACTGGTGATTGGAGGCAACAGCTGGGACAACGGGTTTCTTCTGAAGTGCATCGAGACGATTCCTTAATGAGAGGCAATCTGTAAGGATTTTGTTTAGTCTTGAAATGGGATGCTTTCCTAAAATTGTAATCAAATTTGCATTATAAACTGGGCTTTTTAACTGCAGAGACTTAATCAATGCAGTTTGAAATCTGCAACCTAAACTGCCTCTTCTTTTCTCAGTTTAGGAAGCAACTGCTCCTTATTTTCTCCTTGGAAAACTTGAAAATGTAGCAAAAGCTGGCAAATTGCCTGCTGCCCCATACAGAAGGGGCTCCGTACAAAAAACAAACCGAAACTTTTAGTTTTTAAGCTTCAGCTTTTACTTTTAATTTTTATTTTACTAGTTTAAGTTCTTAGATCACGATATTTGTTCTTATTTTGTTTCTGAACAAGTATTTCAACCTGGAGAGACTCATACAGACAGCATAGGCAATTAGAGAGATTTGTTGACATAAATCAGTAAAAGTCCTTTTCTGCTCAGACCCCAGCAGAAGATCTGAAACCTGCGAATGGCTACAAGTTTGGATGTTCAATTTTAGGATTAGGATTAGAGAAGTCTTGCCCCTGGTGTCCGGACACTGGTGGTGGAGGCCAGAGGAGACAAGGAAGCCAGGAGGAGCCTGAGAGCATGAAGGAGGAGATGGGGTTGAGGTGGGTCGAAGGTCAGCTGAAGAGCTGGAGAATCCATGGATGGAGAGCTTTATAAGGAGGATGATTGGCTGAATTATAATGAGGAGTTGACGCAGATTGGCTGGAGAACAGGCGCATAGCGAGAGGATCGGGGAATGCCGGAGATGCTGGGGTGAATTTATGTCTAAACTTCATGTTTTAAAATAGGTTTTTAAATGATTACACTTCAGTACAAGGTGCAGAAAAGAAAATCAGCCCATCATCTTAATCTGTATGGCAAGCCATTTTATTATAATACCTAAGATGTTTTTAAAAGATACATAAATTCAGACTTTCAAACTAAAATTGACCTTTATTCTATTCTGAATGTCATCCATCTTTTACACACTTAGCATTTCAAATTCATCAGATATAACTGATCATATCTTAAGTTCTTGATGTCCACAAGTACATTCTTGTGGCAACGTCTACAATCCAGTTGTTACCTAAATTTCACATTTTCCCTTTTGGATATCCATAGGTGTAGTGGAATTTGGAAAATCTAAAAATCACTGAGAAATGTATTTTGAGATTTGGGTCCATTTGAGTTCCAGCAGTAACAAACACCTTGATCTGGTCAGTAAGGTCAAGCATTGGGGAGGATTACAGCAGAGTAACCATCATGGAGGATGATCATGTGGGATCTCTGGGGATGAAGAACATGGATCCTGACAGGCAGTCATTGGTGCTTTGGGAATCATCTTTTCTGTCTGGATACTCTGTGAGATTGACTGGAGGTGCATGGTGTCCTTCACATTACAGCATATCTTCTGTTTACCTGGAATGCTTCATGCCTTGAGACCTAGCCTTGAAACAGACTTGAAAAGCTGGATTTGAAGCGGTTGCCTTTTTTACATAGTCCGTCTCCCTTTAAAAATTCTTTGTGGTCCCAGAAAAAAAACTCTCTGTCAGAAAAATTGGACAGAGTGGGCATCATCAGCTTTGGAAAGCCAAGTGTGTCAGGAATCATACTGGCATCTGATATTCAAGCCAGACGCCGTGTTGCATTAAAAACGTTTATTAATAATGAAACCGGGTGATGTGGAGGGCTGGCTGCTCTCAGCAAAGACTACAGGCAGGATGGCTGAGGCCAGGTAGGAGTCTGGCAGACAGGCTTGGGTCATGCACAGGTGGTCAGAAACATAGCAGACAAACCCAGAGGCTTGGCTAGGTTCGTGGGATAAGTCCAGGTCGTGTTCCAGAAACCAGCAAGCAGCGTTTCCAACAGTGGCTTGGTAAGGCAGGAAAAAACAAAGAACATGGTTGTGGCTAAAACAAACAAAACAGGCATGGAGAAACCCTGTTATTTAAATGCTAGACACCTTCTGTAATCCGGTTGTGATCTGCTGTCTGCGGTGACCCTAAAAGAGCAAGAAACATCCATCCATGTGTCATGGGGCCAACAGGTCCACACACATCCCTCCCTCTCCCCAACGCCAACCTCCAGGTCCTTCTGGGGGAGAACAGCGATTCTGGGGGAGCATGAAACTTTCACTTTTCTGATTTAATTGGATCATCTAATGAGCCATTTATTTTCACTTTCCTCCTGACCTTTTAGTGTAATGTATTATCAGTCATTAGCATTTTATAATTTCCTCAGAATAAAGTTTTTTGCGCATTGTCTCCCAATCTTTGATATAAGGTAATCTTCTGCGAAAGGATGAGGAAGTTTTCAACAAAGAAAGACATCACCATGCTTCTAATTAGCTTAGGGTGCCGAGTGTTGCCTAAATATTCGTACATCCATCCATCCATTGTCCACCGCTTATCCATGTTGGGTCACAGAGGGGCTGGCCCCATCTTCAGTGGCAATTGGGAAAAACGCGATTGACAGTTCGCCAGTCCATCAAAGGCAGCCCAGAGACACACAGGACAACCGACCATGCATGCACACACTCATACATGAGTAAAATTTAGAGTCAATATAAAGATATGCACAAAAAAGGCAGATGCAGACAGAGTCCGTAGAAATTTGCAAATGGCCCAAATTAGGTGAATAGAACAAAGCGAAACTGCAAACCAGAGCGAACCGGACGCGCAACTGGAGCAAAGCAAAACTTCGCTCGAGATCAGCAATCTGAACTTTTCTGTCAATTCTCATCTTGTTAAGGGACCTCCTCATCCATTTCTTTAAGCGTGAAAATGTCTTTATGTTAAATATTTAGACGGTACAATTAGGCCATATTTTTATTGCGAAATATTTGATTTACTGACTGAGGCCTGTATCCTGGAGGAGGATCCATCCCCTGACGTGGGACAGCAGGTCCTTATACAGGGTCCTGGACAAATGGAAGTACTGCTGGAAATGATTGTCATCCAGACTCAGCTCCAGGTGGGGGTACTCACTGAACTTGGTGCTTCTCTGGAGGATCTGGTGGACCCAGGGATGCTGACGCCGTTGTTTGGGTTCCACATTACATACAGCACTGTGACTTGCTCGGTAAAAGTAAGGTCCGCCAATCGTGAGACCTTTTAACGGAAAGACGCAGCTATATGATGATGTGGTGAAGCAAGCTGGAGGGAAACCTCTCTGCGTTGTCCGCACAAACTGTTTTTGAGAGAAATGAGAAATGTCAAGTGACCAACTGCAGGTGATCAACACAAACCATTTTTCTTATCTGCGTTTGGTGTGAACATACCATAACAGTCTCAAAAGCAGTCTTATTATGATGGGATTAGTTCATTCTGGAGAGACTCACACAGATTAAAAATGCAATTAGAGAGATTTATTAACATAAATTAAAAGTTATTTGGCACTTGGACCCCGGCATAAGACGTGCAAGCTGTGAATGTCTATGAGCTTGGATGTTCATTTTAGGATTAGGATTAGTGAAGTCTTCCCCCGGGGTCCGGACACTGGTGGTGGAGGCCATAGGGGAAAAGACAACAGGGGAAGATTTGAGAGCGTGAAGGAGGCGATGAGGTGGAGGAGGGTAGAAGCTCAGCTGATGCACATTTGAAGCTCAGTTGAACAGTAGGAGGATCCATGAGTGGGGCACCTTATAAAGCAAAGTCTTAGTGGGACAGAAGGATGAGGTCCTGATGCAATTGGCTTGAGCACGGACACTTGACGAGGCAATCAGTAGAGCAGGGGCGCTGAAGGGGGTAAGTCTTCCAGCTTTGACTTTTATTTAAACTCCATTTTTACCTGGAGACTGCAAGCGATTCGTAAGAACTGCAGAGATTATCTGTGTTGTTAATCCCATGCGAATCAGCCATGTCAGTAATTTGTAAAGAAAAAATTCCCCTGCAAATTACCTATTAAATTTTGCTGTACTTGGAGGTCCTGTAATAATCCTAATCAGATATGAATGGGTATCTCTGTGATTTGGAGAGAAATGGGCTGGATCCGATAGGTGATTAGGCAATTTTTGTATCCTGGGTGCATTTTTATTTGCTTTTGGCGAAGAATGGATGCTGCATTGGGTGTTAGGGTTAGGTTAGTTGTTACTCTACCCTAAACCTACCCTGCGTATAACATACGGCATCAACAAGAAAAGGCTGAAGAGAAGGAGCAATATCAGATGCAAATGGTGGATCACATTATGCATTGCCCTATGCTTATCCTGTGCAAAAAGGGCTTTAGAAAAAGTTTTTAAGAACAATTGAGCTCATAGACAAATCAAGAAAAAAATTCAAGGTGGCTACATGTTGTAGTACCTTTAGAAACATGTTTAAATAATGCTTTCATTTCACATGAGAATGTGCACCTCCAACTGTAGCCAGTGAAGTCGCACGATCTTATGACTGAACATCAACTGAACAACTAGCTTTAGATATAGATCGCGTAAATTGTGATCATGATGATCTAAAATAGCTACAGGGAGGACTCTGAATCACATTTCAGACCAGACCTACTGTACATGTAGCAACAGAAAACACAAAGCAATTAGCCTCATGTTAGAATAATAAGGCTGAAAATTACAAAATGACTAGATCTGCCTCTGTTGCTATGGTCTCATTCCTGTGAATGCCACTATTTGATTTAAAAAATGTCACAGTATGAACATCTTCCTGGTTTAGGACTCATCTGACAGTTTTACATTAGTCCAACTATTTCTTTATTGAACTCAGATATGTGAGTGAAGGAGATGAAAAGAATAAGAACAAAGCAACATCACTAAAAGTCTTTGTGTCAAGACGATGTTCTGTTCCCCAAATACAGTCATCTCCTGACTTCAAAAGCAGCAATTTTGAAGATAAGACCACGTCTATTATTATTGTAACACCTTCCTGCCTCCGGTGGTCTGCTTGACCTGGTTTCCTCTTCATTCTGTTCAATACTGCAAGCTTATCTGATAATTTTCTAAAATCATGATGTCCTTGTGCTTAAAAGCAAGAATGTCCAGAACTATAAAAGCTTGTTTTTGGTCTGGGGTTGAGGTCCTGATCACCTTTGACCCAATCCTTTAAGAACAAATAGTTGATGCCTCGGTATCTGTTTCAGCTGAAGGATTTTTCCTGTCAAATCTGAGACCATTTCTTAATATTTCCACCAAAAATACCTAAAAGTAAATATGTTTATCCATGGCATTGGTCTCTTTCTCTTCTTAAATAGAGTGTATGTGTAAATTTGTAGAATCAAATTAATAGGAATCAAAAAACAGTTTTGTAAAAGGAAATAAGAAAAACTGTAATCCCCAATTTAACTGTACAAGAATTGTTATGATGCAAGTGACAGTATGCTGTGATCATAGCAGCAACTATGGGGATCCTGACAGGATAATGGTGCTGCTTAATTAGCCATCTTAGCTGCAGGGTTGTTTATTTTACCAGCACACATGCTAACTCCTCTATCTTACCTGCATTAGGTTAAAACATCAGCTCATCACGTCTTAATGTTCTACATTACTAAAGCTGCGCTTTGTGAATTTGAAAATTTAACTATCCGGACTGTGACAAGGAGATAGATGCTTATGTAAAGCAAGGCGCCCCCCACTGGTGGAGCCAGACTTTTATTGTTGGGGGCCAGGGGTCTGAAACCTACTTTGACCCCTCCACTAAGGTACTTATAAAACCAGAAACATTTTTGATTATAAAGGCAATAAGAAAATTATTTTAGCAACGTTCCACTATATTTTTATTCATTATCTGCATTGAATATCTATAACAGAAGGCATTCTGATGTTTTTGAACTTCAAACTATGTGCTTTATATTTTTTTATGTCAGCTGCCTATCTTTATATATTTATGGAAAATGGAGAAACTCACTCAACTGGCTTTATTTTTACTTAGTAAAAATTTTTCATTCATGTTCTTATCACGACCCAAAATCAGAGGACCCAGAATTCAACCAGACACTAGCCGTTAACGTTAAGAGAGTGTTTATTCTGACGATGGTCGAAAATACAAGCACAGGGACAGAATCAGGAAGGAATCAGGCAGGAGGATCAGAAGGGATTACCAGAGTCTGAAAACCGAGAGCAAATCCAGAGTCAGAGCCGGGAGATCAGAAATCCAAGAACAGTCCAAATCAAAATCCGAGGGCAGAGTCAGGGCCCAGATGCAGGTCCGGTAACAGGTAGGCAAACAGGTCCGACAAGGACAAGGCAGGCTCAGAGAATCCAGAGACAAAATCGGGTCAGATCACAGGCAGGCAGGGAAACAGAAAAAGCTGGATAAGACTCACTGGAGGCTCGAGATAATCTGGCACTAGTGTCTGCTCTGAGGGCAGGTTATACAGCAGGTGGAGCGGGTGGATCTGATGAGCGTAGATGAGGACGGGGCGGAGCTTCACAGGTGTGTGTGATGGTAATCAGACCAGCACTAGTGCTGAGATTATGACACTTATACTATCTGAAAATAGAAATGCATTTTCATTTTCTTAGATTTAAATGTAAAAAATTTATTTCGTACATATGTATAAAATCTGGTTACCTTGTATTGTGCTTTTGTATTTTAAAAAAGCATATAACTGAGTCCTTTATGCCAAAAACTTAATCTTTCCTGCTTTTTGCTCCTTCTTCCAGTTACTATAAAAACGTTTTCCATTGTTTCCCCCATCTCACCTTTCCTGTCATTATTTCTTCTGTTTTTAATAGATACTTGTCTCCAATGTATTAGACGTACGGTTAAGTTCTTCCTCTATTTGGATGGATTGTAAGCCGTTGGGTTCTTTAGTGGCCACTACTGTACAGGAGTGACCTGGCGCTGTGACATGTCAATCATCGGGGGGCGGGGGGGGGGGGGTCATGTTCAGTCAGATTCCCTTTACCCTCTAGCTCTGCCATGCCCTGTGAATTCTCGTGGCTGGAAAGACAACTTGGGCTGAAGAAGTTGGAATTTGCCTGAGAGCAAAATCTTTCTTTCCGAGTGCAGTGTCAAAAGAAAGTTTGTCAGATGATCCAAAATGAGTAAATTTAATGCTGGTTATTGAACTGACTAGTAAAACCATTATTTAGTTTATTCAGTAGATGTCTGAGTTTATAAAAGCATAGGATGACAGTCTCTAATTCATTTGCATGTATGGAAATAAGCTAATATAAAATTTCAGTCTTGTTTGTTTTTTCTGGGGGTACATTTAAATCCACAGCCTTCATTATTGCTGTGATGTGGCCATTTGTTCGTGCTCCACTCAGACCGTGGGTTCTGCTGCAATAAATAAATTCCTTGCACTAACTGACTTGTAAATGAATGAAAACTTCTGTTTTTGGTTTAAAGGGTTGCAATGTCTGTTGTGTTATCAATGTCTGCAGAAAAAACATAACTTCCTGTAGCTGTTATTGAACTTTAATGGTATGCCGTTGTCCCGTTGGGTTTTCCGTTAGAGGAGTCAGTTACATTTAGCTCATGCTAATCCTGAACTTTGGTTTTATATTTTTTTATGTATTTCTCTCTACATTTTACAATTACTGCACATCAATCCATCATATAGCCACAAATTAATATGGAGGACATCTTCCTTTTGTTTCTGACCATTTGTCAAAAAAAGTACCTCAGGACTAAGTTGTGATCAATTTGTGAGTCAAATCTTGACCCAGAGATGTGTGAAATGAAAGCGTGGCAGAACCCAACGTGAACCCAAATTTCCACATCTTCACCTCTAAGTTTGATCTTTTGCACCGGACCACCTGAGACTCCCACCTTTCTGCTGACCATGAAGGTTTCCTGAAGTTCTCAAGCTTTTGATTTTGCCATTAATGCAATAAGGACTTTGTTTTAATGTAAATCTGGGCCAATAGAGATATAGATTATACAAATTTATAACCTGGGCATTGGCGTCACTTCACTGATCTTTATTCCCAGCCGTAATTGAAGGCGAGGCAAAGTCATTTCATGCTAGACCTCTAAGTCGCTGAAGTTCAAACTGGGAGGGAGAGAATTCTTGCGTTTTAGCATATATGAATTATTACATTCTTATCTATTATTCTTTTTTTTTGCAGCAAAAATGTTGCGGCAGAAATGATGGAATTACAGCAAAAGTTTTACAGATGAAATTTTACCTCCCTCAAATTTCCGTTTGGGTGGTTAATGATTTATTGCTTGACTTCTTGCGCCGCCCGTCTTTACTTGGCTGTGCTCGTTTTCTCTAGCAGGCTTTAGAAATTCCTCACTGACAGAGAAATGTGCATCGAGGCCACTGCATGCTGCACTGCTGTGACCCAGTTCAGAGACGTTTTTACCAGGAAACCTCAGCGTGGAGGAAGAAAGCAGAACCCAGCGGGCTGTTCAGGCAGGGTGCTGCTTTACCCCCCAGACCTGCTTCCCTCCACGGTTGCCAACGCAGAGCAGCACTCCGACATACAAACACAGACAGAAGAAAAGACTTACTCGCCAAACACTCAAACACTAATGGAGGGAATTAAACTTGCATGACACGTCTTGGTTGCCAGAATCCATTTTTGTCAAATTCAGACTGAGTCCCTTTGATTAAAGCCGTATACTGAAAATAAGGAGGGATGAAAATTTCAAACCAAAGTTTTATATGATGGATATGACCGTGTCGGGGTGGTTTGGGGTCTCACTGTCACAGTCTCCAGGTGTTTGAGTTTTTGGGGTGTTTATCTGTTTTATTTATTTCATCAAACGCTGATGACGACAATATATGTGATGATGCGTGGCAGAAAGAACAAAGCTAAAAGCACCGTAAACGGGAATAAACAAACATACTTAAAAGCCATAAATCATCAGATCCAACCAGCCACATAGACAATATAAACCACTAAGTCATATAAACTGGCTTTATTAAACATTAGATCTCTGTCAGGAAAATCTTTTTTTAATCAATAACTTCATTACTGACAATAATCTTGATGTTATGGTTTTGATTTTTATTCTGATAGAGTCGACACCTCCAAACTACAATTTTCTTTGTGAGAGACTGGCAACCTTGTTTAGGGATTCACTAAAGTGTAAAAATGTGTTTCTGGAAACATTTGACTCTTTTGAATATTTGCCTCTCCAGGTAAAGAACCCGGTACGAACTGTGTTCTTGGATGTTTACAGGCCTCCTATGTCCACATCAAACCTTTTTAATGATTTTAATGACCTCCTATCTGAAGTCCTTCCACTGGCTCCCTGTATCTCAGAGAATAGACTTTAAAATCCTTCTGTTAGTCTATAAATCCCTGAATTAGCACCTAAATACATCACAGACTTGTTATCAGTGCATCAACCCTCCAGACCACTCAGGTCTTCTGGCTCCAGCCTGCTCTGCAGAACCAGAACCAGAACAAGAACCAGGCATGGAGAAGCAGCATTTAGTTTCTTTGCTCCATATCTGGAAGAAACGTCCTGAAAACTGCTGAGAAAAAAGTGCTGAGACCCTGAGTTCCTTTAAATCAAGGTTAAAAACCTATTTGTTTAGAGTTGCCTTTAAATGTTAATGTTGAAGTTTGTAGTCCAACTTGTGTTATACCTGGACTTGCTGCTACTATCCCACTGCAGTTTCCTTTCCTCTATAATGTTTTCTTTTCTTATGTTCTGTTCATGTACAGCATTTGCCTTGTTACTGAAATGTGCAATACAAATAAAGTTGCCTTTTGTGTTGCCATATCAGTTCATCCCAGTATTTGGTTCCTTGTGTATTCCAGTTTATTCTCCTCAGGTAGTATTTGTCTCTTCCCATTTTACATTGAAATTGTTGTCCTAAGGGGAGCAATTAATTTTCGGCAGAGTCCGTAAGGTCTACACAAAACAACAAACATGAACAAGAACTCAAAAAAAAGCAAAAAACAACAAATTTACAATATGGTATCAGAACTCCGGGCAGAAGACTTCATCGTTTTTTGTTTTTTTTTGATGGATTAAAAAATGCTCTGATATCCTGTCTTAGCTGTGGTTCAGCATTTAAACCAAAACGTTTGACATTAACAGGACCTTCGGAGGTATTGATTCAATGTTAATGACGTGTCATAAAGGGTTGGGCTTCCTTAAATAACTCTTTACCAATTTGTGTTTTAATGACAACTGCATTAGACACCATGTGGTCTGATCTGAATCCGCCCAAACTGGACCCCTTTGTCAAAAAAGGGCCTTGATATAATATTTGTTGTGAACTGGAACAATATAATTAAAGTGAATTGAATAGAAACAGATATATCTGTATACCAGCACAAGACATTGCTGTTTTTTTTCTTGATTTGGACTGGCTCCATTTTAACACCTGTGGAGCCAGCTGGAGGGGAGTCGACAAAGAGGTGGTTCAGCTGAATGTTGTGCCGCTGTGTGTCCTCAATCAGTAGCGCATAAAGGAGCTACAGGTCAACACAGTAAAGGAAAGGGTAGAGATTGCAGCACCCATCAGCAATTACAACATTCAGTTACAATGGAAACCGTGGACACATGCACTGATTTCTTCCACTGTTCCCTCTGCAGCTGCTGCTGCCCTTCCAAGAGCTATTTCACCTCCTACAGCCAAAGAAGTTCCTGCTCCCCCCAAATGGGACAAACACTGTAACATGTTCATCACATAACATACAGACACAGACATGCTTTTTAGCATTCCTGGTAAAGATTTTTTTTTAAAGCAGCTCTCTAATTCCTTCTTTCTGAATTTCATTGAGATTTATTTAAAGTTTTTGCAACTTGGACTGAAATTTTTTTGAGCTTCATGGTTGCGCTGGTTGTATTAGAGCTGTAGACGCCTTGAGGACGTTGTCTGGGATTACAGAGCTGCTCCAACATGGTAGCCGTGATTCCAGGGAAGAATACCTCCAGGGTATTTTGCTAAAGGGCAAAAACAAACTCATAATCGATACAGGTTCTGCTTTCACTATTTATTCACCTGTCGGGCATTAAAAGAAGTTTAAAAAAAAAACATGCATGACATTCTGATATGATGGGCACGCTTGTCTGGGTGCTGCTGCACATCGTGCCATATTTTATTCATGTACAAGACTTCATGAGCATGACATTTATAGTTGCTCCCATTCTAGTAAGAAAGAAAGAAAGAAAGAAAGATTTTTGATTTTTAGCCAAGCTTTAAATACAATGATCAAAAAATACAAAAACAATTAAATTAAAACAAGTGTCATTTTAGTCACTGTTACAAAATACTTAAATAACAAGTTTATTATATCACAGCTCTCCTTTGTCTGACACATTTCATAAAATATTATGCCTCATATTCATAGTGTCTCTGTGGAAGCAGAACTTCGTGGCCTTTTTGTTGCATTGTCACATGATCAGGTCCTTCCTGCAGACGGCCTCTGTGAGACAGGGAGATTGACGTCTGTGCCTCGCTGATTAAAACATCAAAAATGTGGGACTTTGATTTGTTTGCTTTGTTGTGACAGACTCCTCCAAATAAATCTTTGCCAAAGAGACTAAAAACACTTCTTAAAAGGCTGAAAAAAAGTCTCCTGCAATCAATAAAAACATGAAAATATTTTGAGACAGACAGCAGGAAGGACACTCATTCAAAACACCCTGATTAACACGCGATAAGAATGAGTTGGTGGCAATGGCATCAGGTGGTATCCTCCACTGGAGATCACCAGTCTGTTTTTTTATTATACAGAGTCCTCCACTGTGTCCGTCCCCCGAGCCTGTCGGCCCGGTTCTGTAGGGTCTTTCTGTTTAGAACCTCCATGCAGCACTTGTAAAGTGTTTTCTGAGCAAAGACATTTTCTGTAGGTCCAGGTTGGATAGCAGAGGTCCACTGTGCTCCATGAAACCAGGTTCAGGTCAGGAAAGGAGTCCGTCGGGTCTGGAAGGTTCTGTCCTTCACCGTATGCCTGGATGAGGCTCCTTTCCTTTGCTGAAAGCCTTTCCCCCAGCAGATGAAGGAATTGCTGCAGCAGCCCAGCCGACTGTACCGCCATCAGAGATGCTCCAGTCCAACAGCTTCCACCTGCTGCTTCGTGACCAAGAAAGTTAACTTGTTTTAGCCTAGTGAAAGATCGAAATAATTTATTGCTACAGCGCAGGTGTAGCAGAAAGTTTACATTCACCATTAATATAAAAGCTATTCCCATTCATATATTTATATATTATATTTTAGAAAGAACATGTGAATTTTAAAAGCAAGAAATTAGGTTTGTTTGTCAGATTTAAAAATACAGGCCCCATTATTTATACATACATACCCTTGAATTTGTGGATAAATGTGCCTTGGCGAGGTGCCGAGACACATGATGCATTTTGTACGTATTTCCAGGCATGGACGGGGTCTTTAGGCAAGTTTCAACCATCTAGCAGTTGATTTTAGAAACAGCCAAACCCTCCATCCCTGAGTCCGGATCTGCTGGAGGTCACTTGCTGTTAAAGGGGGGTTTTCCTCTCCACTGTCGCTACATGCATGCTCTGAATGAGGGATTGCTGCAACGTAACGACTCAGTGACAGTAACTGTCCACTGTGGCTCCACGCTCATCCAGGAGGAGAGAATCCTCCAAGTCAGTGACTTGATGCAACCTGCTGGGTTTCCTTAGACAGAAAACTAATTTGAACATTAAACTGAACTTGACTGCATTGTTTTAATAATAGGATTGAAGGTGCCGTGAGACTAGATCAATGGATTGAAATGAGATCAGATTTTACTGTTGGCTGGTGAAACCTGTCATACTACAACCTTCACATCAGAGGCTTTGGACGGGATCAATCCCAGGGATGTTAGCACAACTTAGCCGAGTCGGTCGCTTACAGAGATAAGAAGCCACCGTGCTGATCGACCAGTCTGTGTGATTGCCACACAGCCCACCTGGGAGCAACACCCAGAGAATGGGATGTCCTGTTTAAAATCCCTGTTCAATCACCACTCCTGGCTGCCGGTCGTGTTGCTCTTGGCATTTTGATTGAATGTTTTCTATTCACACACAGAACCTCCTCTTAATAGCCATTTTCATGTGACAGTGATCTATACGCAGGTAATTACAATTGGCCGTGATGGATAGCGCTGTCAGATTTACCATAATTATCCTGAGATTAAACATGTTTCAGAAGTTCCAAATGTCACAAACCATTACAGGGTCACCAGCAAGTGTTGACTTTTTCAGAGATGCAGACTAATAATTTAGTCAAGATGCCCAATTTATTCACAGCCAAATGTAAAAGATTCTTCAAGTGCAGCGCCTTGTTAAAAACCCGTATCCTTTTTATTCATTTATCTATTTATTCTGCTTTATGTCACGTTACAACCACACACTTTTGGGAAGACAAAGAAGCTCAGCTGGTTTTCTGTTTTACAAGTGAAAACCGAACCAAAGGTGCTGCATGCATTCGTGGCCATTACTTTGTAGAACCACCTTTCTATGCCACAGTTTTTTTCTCAGTCGGATTTGGACCTGGGCCTTACCTGGGCCAAAATAAAATATTCTTTATTAGATGTGGTTGTATTTAGGGGTTGGTGTCCTGCTGGAAGATGGCCAGCCCACCTCAGATCCTTTGCAGTGTGTAAGAGGTTTTCTTTGGGTTTGTTCTGTATTCCTGCTGAAATAAAGCATCCTCACAACACTATGCCTCCATGACGTGTTCTGGGTATTGTGCCACCTTAGCTTCCTACCACATGTAGCATGTTTGCCAAAATATTTTGATTTCTGTCTCATCTGACCAGAGCACCTTCCACATGTTTGCTTGGCTTTTGTCAGACTTCATCGCCTGTGGGTCTACGTGGACGTCCAGGTCCTGGTAGGTCTGCAGTTGGTCGACGGTCTCTCCATGGATTGAACAGAGCTCTGTGAGACGTTCACAGCTTGGAATGCTGTTTTATAGCCACACCCAGCTTTAAACCTCTCCATAACTTCCTGCCCGTCTTGTCTGCTGTGTTTGTTAACCTGAAGGAGTCAAAACTCTGTTAGCTGTGACATCATCCAGGGAAGGCAGATCATCCTCTATTACCATCTAACATAGAAAGTACTCCTGGATCAATGTGAGCTTCTGAGCTTTCTGTGTCTCTGCTCTGTCTTCTCTAAGCCCCAGTGGGTCGAGGCAGATGAGCGTTCACACTGAGCCTGGTTCTGGTTCTGCTGGAGGTTCTCCTCCCTGTTAAAGGGGAGTTTTCCTCTCCACTGTCGCTTCATGCATGCTCAGTATGAGGGATTGCTGCAAAGCCATCAACAATGCAGACGACTGTCCACTGTGGCTCTACGCTCTTTCAGGAGGAGTGAATGCTGCTTGGAGAGACTTGATGCAACCTGCTGGGTTTCCTTAGAGAGGAAACTTTTTGTGAATAATCTGTAAGATTTGATTGAATTTGACTTTGGAAAGAGCCTTGAGATGTTTCATGAATTGGCGCTATATGAATAAAATTGAATTGAATTGAATTGAATTGAATAATTATACTGACATAAAATGATATACGGGTGGACGTTGCGCACTAAGAAGGAGACCCCAGGAGGCAATGGTTTGTGCAGGATTTTACTTATTTTCCCGTAAGAGTGTCAGAGACAATCAAACAGACAATTGATTTCAATATAATGTTGGTTTATCACATAAAATCCTCCATAAAATTCATAACACAATTATTTTGACATTAATAAATGTGAAAAATCCAATGGGTATAAACACCACAATAAGGCAGCATTCAGCTTTCGGTTTATTCTCATGTTACATTCCAGACATGCACTCACCATGTGTTCATTGTTTGAACTTGATCTCTTTGCACGATGATTTCGCACCAGAGTGTGGAAATATACTCATCTGATGTTTCACCGGCCGGTCCTGTTGACTGAAATCATCCAGAGGGGTAAGAGATAAAAGGTGAGATGGGGAAAAGATGGAGAAAGTGGTGAAATCTCATTATCTTTTGTAGGAATTTGAGTCTTTCGTGTGGATTTTCTAGCCCTATATGGCATTTCAGCTTCTTGTTTTTCTGACAACAAACCCTTTCTGTTAATAGATGGTTTTAGAGGGTATAAACTTTAAATGAAAAGCTCTTTAGAAGGCAAGCAATGCAAAGATGTTCCCGGCCTGAAAGGACAGATCAGAAAGACAAAGCCCTAGACCCTGATTGGTCTCATTAAAGGGACTCCTTATCTGGCAATCCTTATTAGCTAGAGAGATGGAGGCGATAATGGCCGACTGGCAGGTGGCACTGGACCGTTAAGTGAGCAAAATGAAGCAAAGTTATCGCCAGCCTGGGTGGGGGATCCTGCGTGTCTCAGATTTTATCCTCTGCGAGCACTGAGATGTGACCATATCAGTCATCATCTCTTTCCTGTCCTGGCTCTATATGTGTCTTCCTGCTGCAGCCATTCGTGGACTGACACATGCTCAGAGTGAGAACAAAAGGAAGGGTGCAGGCAGGAACATTTCTGCTTCAAACGTTTCACATTTTCCCCCTCACTCACACTTTAATCTGCTCATTCTTTTTCATTCTTTTCTGCCGCTGGACCAAAGCATTTTCTCTTAACTTTCAGAAAAAAATTTATGTTTTAACTCACATGTACGTGCGTGCGTGCGTGCGTGTGTGCGTGCGTGCGTGCGTGTGTGTGTGTGTGTGTGTGTGTAATGCCACCACACCAGATTTTAATTTCCTTAGGAAACACAGAGATTAAGTAAAAACAAGTAATGATTTAAAGTAAAAAAACAATAACTTGGGAAAGGACAAAGCCAAAACTCTCATAAAGCACATAACTGAGTTTACAAACCACCATGGGCAGATTTTTTTCCTTTCAATGCAGGAAACATATAGCCACTTTAAAATCTAAAGTTGTGAATCTGTGTGTTAACTTTTTAGATTAGTTCATGTTTGTTACATCAGCACTACTGTAGCAGTGACAGATAAAGCACAGAATATGTTAGCAGAACCTCAGTGGTTGCTGATAGTTTTGTATCTGAACAATCGCTCCAAGCGTTCATATTATGAGAGTTATGACGTTGAGGTTTTCTGTTGGTTTTGGGCTTTTATCGCTTCCTTAATGCACATTTGTAACTTTAATGTTAAATACTCATGGAGGTAGGCAGGCAGGGGTGGAGGTAAAGCTTTGCACCTATGTTTTGAGGAAACTGGATATAAAGAGAGTATTTTAAACTGAACGGGGAGTATTTGTCTTATAAGTTGGGTTTCATTGTGAATTGACATTTTATTTAAAAAACATGGGAAGATTTTATGATTAAACATTTATCTTTATTCTAAATTATCTTGTACATGAAACCATAACCCTAACCCTCATGATACATAAATGTGACAGGCTACAGCAAAACCAGGAGCATTTTGTCTTATTTACATATCCTGAAAGAGTGGCATCTAAGCTTTCAAATGACGTCAAACTTGTGGAAATCAAAAGAAAAAGATTAAGAAGATATGACCATTAGAATGTTGGAAGTCTACAAAGAATATTAGTGAGAAAACAGGCCTCAAAGTTTCTTTAGAATCACCTGGGAAGCAGCCTGGGCATTAACAAAAGCTGTTAATTTGCATTACTTTGCATACCTTGCAGCAACACCTCCCACCCCAGCAATGCCTGTCGATGGTCTCCATGTAAACTCACTGCACTCTGGTGTGAACGAGCAGCACTATTGTTCTAAGTAAAAATAATTTACAGCACTGGATTCCAATATTTTTGTTATATCTGTGCATTGAACAGACAAACGTCTCTCAATTGTTAAAGGGGAAGTCCGGTCAACAAGGAAAAATCAGGGTATCATTAGCTATAACTAAAACTAATACATTTGTGGTTAATTAATGAACTTGTCTTTAATCAATAAGAAAATAAAAACATAAATTGTCGTTTGAATCACATCCTGCGACGTGGAAGAGCGGAAGCGGCGACAGCATTTCTCTCCGCTTTCCATGCAAAGTCAATAGGAGCCGTTCTACACAGCTGCTATCATCAATAATTATTTCGGATTTCCAGAGGACTTCACTGCTGACATTCCCAAGAGCTATTGCTGAAGCAACAATGCCCACGTGCATGGCCATCGGATGTTCCAACACAACTGGTAAAAGAGGAAAAAACATTGCTTATTTCAACACAGTCACTTCAGCGATCTCTCCTCCGCTGTGTGTGTGTGTGTGTGTGTGTGTGTGTGTGTGTGTGTGTGTGTGTGTGTGTGTGTGTGTGTGTGTGTGTGTGTGTGTGTGTGTGTGTGTGTGTGTGTGTGTCTGTGTGTGCGCGCTCAGCTGCAGCGCCGGTGCAAAGCCGTGATCAGCCCAGCATGTGCTGGAATGCTCTTATATTTTAATACTTATACTATAATAATCAGCTAACTTAAGTCACTTCAGCGATCTCTCCTCCGCTGTGTGTCTGTGTGTGTGTGCGCGCGCTCTGCTGCAAACTGAAACTGAAACCCCGTCTGTTAGATGCAAAGCCGTGCTGCGCGGAGCGCGCACACACACACACACACACACACACATGCGTGTATAGATATATACTGTAGGACCCGACTGAGTTTGATCTTGGAAAATAGTGCGCCGTGACAAACAGAGCGTTGAAACTTGCTCAACAGCGGGTCCGCCGAGTGACGTAAAAAAATGGGAGGTGACAGTACTATTCTTGACCAAGATGGATTCCTCCACATAAACATGATTAAATGAGAATTATTATTAATTAAAAAAACTTATAATTTTTTGCACAGTATGTAGTAGTTTTATATTTAAAGTACTTTCAGCAATTTGAATTCTGATTTTGACCGGACTTCTCCTTTAAAGAAAATATTCCAACATGCTTGAACTCCTCCACTAGGGGCAGCACATCCTCCCCAACCCGGAGGAGGCACTCTACCCTTTTCCGGTTCAAGACCATGGTCTCGGATATGGAGGCACTGATTCTCATCCTGGCCGCTTCGCACTTGGCTGCGAACCGCTCCAGTGAGAGCTGTAGATCACCCCCTGATGAAGCCAATAGGACCACGTCATCTGCGAATAGCAGAGACGCAATCCTAAGGCCACCAAAACGGATCCCCTCAACACCTTGGCTGCGCCTAGAAATTCTGTCCATAAAAGTTATGAACAGAATCGGTGACAAAAGGCAACCTTGGCGGAGTCCAAGTCTCACCGGAAACAAGTGACTTACTGCCGGCAATGCGGACCAGACTCTGACACCGGTCATACAGAGACCTAACAGCCCTTATTAAAGGGCCCGGTACTCCATACTCCCAGAGTACCCCCCACTGGATCCCTCGGGGGACCCGGTCGAATGCCTTCTCCAGATCCACAAAGCACATGTAGACTGGTTGGGCAAACTCCCATGCCCCCTCCAGGATCCTGCTGAGGGTGTAGAGCTGATCCAGTGTTCCTCCTAACCTGACTTCCGCCAGATGTATGTCGCTCCGCCTAGCTCCACTCACATACATCTGGGACACCGCCATAGGAATTGCCTTTATTGAAGGCTGGGCCTTATCAAAACTCCTTGCATATGATTGGATAAGCCACTTGTCTGTCATCTTTATCGACGTACTATTTCAACCACTCACACCGAAGCTAACCCGTGACGCTGATGAGAGCGACGCAGGGGAAAAAAAAAATTATTTTTTTTAATGTGTTTGCGGCTCTAGTGGCATGCGTTTTATTGACAGTGAGCTGACAGGAAGAGGGGGGAAGACAGGCGGCAAAGCGCAGCGGGTCGGAGTCGATCCCGGGCCGACCGCGTTGAGGACTAAAGGCCTCCTAACATGGTTTGCGCTAACCGCTAACCGCTCCGGGGCGCATCCGCGTCCGCTGCAGACGCGCCCCGCAAAACAAAACTTGCCAAATCCGGTCGGGAGAAGGGCGAAAACATGGTTTCCACCAACAAAAGCCTTCAGAGCCGTTCTCTGATGTTCTTTTAATGAAACAATATTAGGTAGATTGGACAACACGGTAGAAATAGCAGCATCAATGTTAACGCTTGCTTCCTCGACGAGCCGCCATTGCTATCAAAACAGTCTCACGTCATGGTCGCATCTGCACTACGTCACATCTATGAAACTCCAGCCCTGCGTCCTGATTGGCCAGACAATAAAATTGGTTGGAGAAATCACTCTCTACCGGCGGTGTCCCAGATGTATGTGAGTGAAGCTAGGCGGAGCGACATACATCTGACGGAAGTCAGGTTAGTGTTCCACAGCCAGGACGAAAACCACACTGTTCTTCCTGAATCCGAGATTCGACTATCCAACCAACCCTCCTTTCCAGAACCCCGGAGTAGATTTTACCAGGGAGGCTTAAGAGTGTGATTCCTCTGTAGTTGGAACACACCCTCCGGTCCCTCTTTTGAGTAGCCTTCTTACTAAATACTTTTTTACTCTTACTCCAGTAATTTCTTTTTACTTTTACTTGTGTAAAAATATGTGGAAGTGATGCTTTTCTTACTTGAGTAAAATTTCTGGCTACTCTACCCACCTCTGCATTTACAAAATTGGTAAATGTCAACTCTTTGAGTTTTTTATCTCTGCATGTGTGTCTGCAAGTTGCATCATGCACAAAGGTTTTGTTGCTCTTTAATTGCTCATATGTTTTTTTTTTAAAGGAGCTTTTCAAAAAAGCATTTTATGGACACTTGTTACGATGACATTTCTCATTGCCGTTACAATACAAAGAATTCCCATGGAGAAATCTTCCAGGTATAGCACCAGTCATACAATAGGAAGGATTATGCATTTCTAGCACAAAGATAGAGGTTTGGGGGTTGGTGTTTAATGTCTACTGAGAATTCAGGTATGAACAGAGGTGTTCATTACGTTTTTGATACTATCAAGCTAAGCCTACGGTTGAAACACAGGAAATATTTTTTAGCTTTTGTGTTACATTAAAAACACATAATAAAATAATCTGTCACTCATATCATGTTTGGATATTAAAAATGGAAAGATAGAGTGATGCACAAATTTAATTTCAGTAGGATGCATCTGCCGCTCTCTTTCTGCTGCTAAATAATCCATCCATCCGTCCTCAGGAGAAAGTTTGTGGTTCAGGCATTGGTAGCTTAGCAGTTGCTATACGACAGACAGGAGTTGCTGGCCGAACGAGAAACTTCTCCATTTTCAAACTCACCGTTATATTTACCGCTTTACTGATTTACATTAACCTCCCTTACATGATATCCTGAGATTTGTCTAAGGTCAAAAACTATAGGGATTGCTAAACACAGTGATTAATTAAGTTAATTAATGACTTAATTAATGACAAACACATGTCTCTGTGTTTGTCCCGTTAAAAATCTCCTAAACATTTAGGTGGCCTTTGTTTCACAAAGTCTGGGGGTTATCTCTGTTGCTTCTTCGCCTTTTTCATCTACACTGATGTTGTCCGCTTCCTTAAATCAGAGATATTAGGGGGTTCAAGTCGTCACTACAGTTTCATTTATTCATTTTCTTTTGTAGACTGGAAGCTTAAAGGTTTGGGAATCACACTGATCATTTAAAGACATCTGCTTGCAGGAATCACAGGATAAATACTAATCTGTGCAGATAAGCTTTTTTTTTGTTTCCCATCAGAAAGCTTGGAACAAACCAGAGGGTGGATCAAATATGTTCTGGAAGATAAGACTTCAACGACTGAGAGACGTCACTATGCGCTGACTGACTGGGAAAACAAGATGATTCTTTGCTAGTCTGTTAGAATAGTTGATTTAGTAAATTAAAAATTCCAATTCTTTATTTTTAATTCAGGATTAAAGGTAGAACCCATGTAATTTTGCTATATGAGTAATACAATAACACCAGTTTGGTAGGTAACGGATGATGTGTTGAAAACCAAAATGAAGACATTTTATTCAAGAAACTATACCTGAGTAAAATTTTTCTTAAGTCAGTTAAGACACCTGAACACGACACCATGGGGATAAACCAAGTTTAACAGCCTGGTTCTGGGTTATATTATACCAGAATGAATTAAGATAAGTCTATTCTTTGTTTTAACAATAATTCACGTCAGAAAGACAGTTCAAGACATTTCTTTCACAATACAAGTCATTATTGCCTTCAGGTTATTAAAAGTAAATGTTATATTGACATTTCAATAGCTCTACTTTATTACCTTGAGCCGGAAACTCAGAGGTTGTGTTCTGAGTTTTTTTTTCAGGGGAATACGAGAGAAATACACCCTAATAAAACAGCTAAAGACATACACAGTGCATAAATGTGTAGTTTTCTGCTGTTTTTGTCTTTCTGACACACTCAAATGTTTCCGCTAATAAAACAAGTGATGATTTTAATTATGGGAAAGAAGCTACCAAGTCAACATGGTCCTGTATGTTAAATATTGTTCCCTGAAGCTAATATCTGTTTGTGCCATCAAGCCTCAGTGATAACGGGCAATGAGTCTTTTATGTCACTATGAAGGAAGGTTGGCTCACTTTTCTTGGTTAACTTATTTAAAATTAGCCACATATGGTGTAGCACGTTTAGTTTTCCTTACCTTAAACTGTATAAACTCAACCAGGAGGTCATCTTTATATATATTGATAAAATCTTACCTGAGTAATAGAAAACAGTGTGTTTGCCTAGATGATAAATATTTTAAGGTTGTTGATCTCAGGTTAAATCTTTCTGTACCTCAGGGTTCCACATTCGGTCCTATGTTTAATCTATTTATTAATTATATATTATTATATTTAATAACATATATTTAATACTGACTTTCATGAAATTGTTTACGCTATGTTACTTTTCAGATGACACTGATGTATATTTACATGCAAAGATTAAATGACAGGCCGCATAAGGAATATCTGGTAAAACGGTTAAGATCTCTCACTGGTTATGAAACACTTGTCTAAATCTTAATGTTGATATTTTTTTTCTATATACTTTTATTGCTCTGAAAGCGGAGACCCAGTTGTTATAATGACTGGGAAAAGACTGCCAACAGTAAAGGATTGTGGATACTGTTGTCTGATTATAGATTCTAAATGCTTAAATAGAAGTTAACTGGATTTCTTTTGTTTCTTGAAGTTATTTCACCTCTCATCCAAAAGGCTTATGTAGTTCTAAACATGTTTGGAAGTAACAAGCTTATAAGTTGCAATTAAATCAATTTACACAATGATTTGAGTGCTGTTTTTTGTCTCACAGTTTTAGCACATTTGGCTAAATTGTGCCAAAAATCACAGCTCCGCCTGGCACACTGCCCACTAAGACGTTTGTAGAACAAATATGCTTCAACCAATTCAGTACAGGTTTGCTGAAGTTTTGGCCAATATGTGGATCAAAAGGGTTTTCATGGTGTTTTGCAATGTTTATTTTGAAGAAGAAAGAAATTAGGCTAGGCTTAAAGAAATACGATTATTTTTTTCTTTGCTTAATCCCCTATGAATCAGACATACTGTAGGTACATTCACAATACTTCTTCCACTGGAAAGGTTTTCTTTAATGCCTTACCTTTACACTTTAAAGCCGTGGAGTTGTATTTGATGTATTCCAGGTATGTAATGTCAGGCAGAAAAAGCTCCAAAACCCTTCTAGGCTTCACTAAACGACCTTTCTTTCCTGTGCAAAATGTAGATGATGCTGTTTTCAAATAAGTGTTCCTTGTCCTTCAAATAAACTTGTGGTTCTTGACCCAATGAGTTTAATCTTTTTTGTTGTGCTCCTGTTCACTTTCTGCAATGTGGAGGTCGAAAAATACCCAGCTGCACTGGACTGCATCCACCACACTGCTAAGCTTGTGCTTGGGTGATTTATCCTTGGGAAGAACCGATTTCTGCCTGTGAGTGTTTATCGGGTTTGAAATAGGCCCATTTATGGTGAGTGCTTTCTTGATGTTTTTCTGTTTCTTGTCTTTCGTATCTGTCCTTGTGGGGACCTGTTTGGCTCTGATGACTGACGGTTTACGTTACAGCAGGAGGGTGAGATGAGCCGGTACCGGTCCGTGTGTATGCGTTCTCTGTAAACTTCAATGCTGAGGCTTCCATCTCTCACAATGTGTGTCAGGAAGTCTAAAAAAAGTCAACTTGTTATAACAAACAGGTCCTATGAAGGAGAGAAGCACAGAACAAACACAAAAACATGAAAGATAAAACCTTCAAACCTGTGGATTCCGTAACTGGATGACTGAAAATCTGCACCAGCTTCTGATTAAGGATTTACAGTTTAAAAAATAAAAAAAATTAAAAGATTAATATATTTTGGACATAAAAAAAACGATTTAACAACTCAAGGCTTTGAAGAGGTACAACAATGACATGGTCCTGTCACATATGAATTTCTGTTTGACCAGCGGAAAGACTTTATAAAGAAGCTTTAAAAATACTGGATAAAAAGTCTATCTCATACATTACCGCAGAGTTTTTAACCGATGTAATCATATACGTTTTGAAAACAGGTTCAATTTGATTTGTTGATATAAATTAGTAGTTCATAAAAAGTAACATTTAATCGGAATTTGTCAATAAGAGCTTTAACAAGTGGACGCCGTAAAATCCCACGTAGGAAAAGTGCCCCCCGCAGCTCACACAGAGGAACATTACACCCTACAGGCAGGTTATTAAATCAGCAAACAGTGGTTTTACAGTAGAATAGCAACTAACATAACAAACAATAGCAGTTAAAAAATGTTGTATGTTTTGATTCAACAATCATGTTATTAAATGCCCAGATAAGCAGGCCTAGACAATGAATGGATGGATGATGTTATATAATCATGCTAATATCATCAACATGCTGGGAATGCAGATGAAAATTAGCCTAATCTAATCTGGTAGATTTACACAATAATCAGAATCAGAATCAGACATACTTTAATAATCCCAGAGGGAAATTACTTTTGTTACACGCTCCAGCTCTACAAACATTTTTATATATATATTTACAACATTCCATACAAAGTAATATAAATATATATATATATAAGTCAATATATATATATAAGTCAATATATATATATATATATATATATATATATATATATATATATATATATATATATATATATATATATGTATATATATATATACAGGACTGTCTCAGAAAATTAGAATATCGTGAAAAAGTATACTAGTAGGCTATTCAACTAATCACTTGAATCGTCTAATTAACTCGAAACACCTGCAAGGGTTTCCTGAGCCTTGAAAAACACTCAGCTTGGTTCAGTAAACTAAATCACAAGTATGGGGAAGACTGCTGATCTGACTGCTGTCCAGAAGACCATCATTGACACCCTCCATCAGGAGGGTAAGACACAAAAAGAAATTTCTCAAAGAGCAGGCTGTTCACAGAGTGCAGTTTCAAAGCACAATCACAAAAAGTGTGTTGGAAGGGTGAAATGTGGCAGGAAACGCTGCACAACCAAGATCTGGCACCTGCCCACAGTGCCAAAACCACCAGTAACTGGTGTACTGACCATGGCATTACTGTCCTTGATTGGCCTGCCAATTCCCCTGACCTGAACCCCATTGAGAATTTGTGGGGTATTGTGAAGAAGAAGCTGAAAGACACCAGACCCAACAATGCAAATGAGTTAAAGGCCGCTATTGAAGCATCCTGGGCATCCATAACACCTCAGCAACGCCACAGGCTGATTGCCTCCATGCCACGCCGCATTGATGCAGTAATCTGTGCAAAAGGATTCCCAACCAAGTACTGAGTGCATTAATGGACATTTTCAAACGTTTGATTTTGTTTTGCTGTTATAATTTTGTTTAACTTGGTCTGAGGAAATATTCTAATATTTTGAGATAGGATTTTTGAGTTTTCTTCAGCTGTACGCCATAATCAGCGATATTAAAACAATAAAAGGCTTGCGATATTTCAGTTGATTTGTAATGAATCCAGAATGTATGACATTTCATGTTTTTTAATTGCATTACAGAAAATAAAGAACTTTATCACGATATTCTAATTTTCTGAGACAGTCCTGTACATATGTATAATTATAGATCCAAAATAAAGTGATAGTGACGTTGTGCAAGAACAGTGCAAAGATAGAACAAATGTCAATTACAGAGGGGGGGGTGTCTGAATCACTGAGGGAGGCGTTGTAGAGATTGATGACCACAGGCAGGAATGATTTCCTGTGGCGCTCTGTGGTGCATCTGGGTAAGAGGAGTCTTCTGCTGAAGGAGCTCCTCTGCTGGGCCAGTGTGTCATGGAGAGGGTGTGAGACATTGTCTAAGATGGACTGGAGCCTGGACAGCATCCTCCTCTCTGCCACGGTCGTCAGAGAGTCCAGCTCCTCCCCCACAACATCACCGGCCCTCCTGATCAGTTTGTTTAGTCTGTTGTTGTCAGCAACCCTCAGCCCGCTGCCCCAGCATGAGAGAGCAAAGAAGATGGTACTGGCAACAACAGGCTCATAAAACATCCTCAGCATCATCCCACAGAGGTTAAAGGACCTCAGCCTCTTCGGGAAAAAGAGTCGGCTTTGGCCCTTTTTGTAGAACGCCTCGGTGTTTCTAATCCAGTCCAGTTTATTATTAAAGTCCTATATTCACTCTCATCACCCTTTTCAATGCAGCCAATTATTGCTGAGTCATCAGAAAACTTCTGAAGGTGGCAGGAAGGGTGAAGAGGAAGGGGGAGAGGACAGTCCCCTGAGGGGCCCCAGTGTTGCTGACCACCCTGTCAGACACACAGTTCTGCAGGCGTACATGCTGTGGTCTACCCGTCAGGTAATCAACAATCCAGGACACGATGGGGGCCTCCACCTGCATCGCCGTCATCTTCTCACCCAGTAGAGCCGGACGGATGGTGTTGAAGGCACTGGAGAAATCAAAGAACATGATTCTCACAGTGCTGGCCGGCTTGTCCAGATGATTGTAGACTCTGTTCAGCAGGAAGATGATGCTGTCCTCAACTCCCAGGCGGGGCTGGTTGGCGACTGTAGTGGATCAGTGAAGGGTCTGACTATGGGCCTTAGCTGCTCCAGGACTAGCCTCTCAAAGGTCTTCATGATATGGGACGTCAGTGCCACCGGTCTGTAGTCCTGAGGGCCGCTAGGACGCGGCGTCTTCGGCACAGGAACGAGGCACGACGTCTTCCACAGCACGGGGACTCTCTGAAGGTGCAGGCTCAGGCTGAAGACTAGACTAAGTACTCCACACAGCTGGTAGGCACAAGCTTTGAGCACCCTGGGGAATACACCATCGGGCCCTGCAGCTTTGCCGGAGTGGAGTCTGGTTAGCTGTCTTCTCACCAGGTCAGGAGTGAAGGACACTGTAGAGGTAACAGTAGGGTGAGGGGTGAGGTCCTCTGTTAATCTGAAACACTCATGGTAATTATGTGTTTGGCCCATGTTGTTTTTCAATGTGAACTTTAGCTGAAGAGTTCCTCCCGTTAAAGAGGATTTTTCCTTTCCGTTGTCGCTACATGATTGCTCAGTATGCTGTTGGGTTTCCTTAGATAAAAAATACTTTTTAAATGATTTGAATGATTTGAATAATAAACTGAACTGGTCTGATGAAAATCAGAGCTCTGATTACCCCGTATGTTCCTAACAGAGCACTTCGCTCTCAGACTGCAGGTCTGCTGGTGGTTCCTAGAGTCTCTAAAAGTAGAATGGGAGGCAGATCCTTTAGCTATCAGGCTCCTCTCCTGTGGAACCAACTCCCAGTTTTGGTCCGTGAGGCAGACACCCTGTCTACTTTTAAGACTAATCTTAAAACTTTCCTTTGTGACAAAGCTTATAATTAGAGTGGCTCATGTTACCCTGAGCTACCTCTATAGTTATGCTGCTATAGGCTTAGGCTGCTGGAGGACATCAGGGTCTATTTCTTTCACTCTGCTGAGTTCTCCTACTGCTCTCCAATCTGCATTTTTTGTTGTTATTTCAGCTTTTAACTTTTGGTTCTCTGTCATTTTTCTCTTCATAGAAGGTACACCTGGTCTGGCGTTCTGTTAGCTGTGACATCATCAGTGGAGGCAGATCATCCACTATTACCATCTAACATAGAAAGTACTCCTGGGTCAATGTGAGCTTCTGAGCTTTCTGTGTCTCTGCTCTGTCTTCTCTAACCCCAGTGGGTCGAGGCAGATGAGCGTTCACACTGAGCCTGGTTCTGGTTCTGCTGGAGGTTTTCCTCCTTGTTAAAGGGGAGTTTTCCTCTCCACTGTCGCTTCAAGCATGCTCAGTATGAGGGATTGCTGCAAAGCCATCAACAATGCAGACGACTGTCCACTGTGGCTCTACGCTCTGGAGGATTTGATGGAATTTGACTTTGGAAAGTGCCTTGAGATGACATGTGTCATGAACTGGCGCTATATAAATACAATTTAATTGAATTGCATAGGTCTGGATTATTTGATAACTAGGATCAGTTTGGAATGGATGTACATGGCTTTGAATCTGTGTGATTTAATAGATTTTTTTTTTGCAAGGTGAAAAAAGTGGACAGACGGATGGATGCATGTCTTAGTTGACAGGATAATTAAAAGAAATCTGGAAATATTAATATTTTTCATCCTTTCCCTGTTTTCATTTCTTAATTGCAGTCCTCCAGGCTGTGCAGGAACCTTGTAATCTACATTAATATCTGTTTTAAATCATTATGATTTAAAACAGGAATTAAATATTGCTTAGCTACACGATCTATGTGCGCGTGATAAAAACGCCGCCGAGCTGCTGAGTGCACTTGAAGCCTGCAGTCAGAAGAGTTTACAAAAATCGTGCCGGGTGAGATCAAAACAACGTTTTACTCTGAACACAAAGTTTACCGAAACGATGTGACAAGGGAGTTTTTCATTTCCTGTTTTCTGCCTCTGCACCACACATCCGAGCATAAGATGATTGCTTTATTAGAAAATGTTTGGGGGGGCGGAGCGGGGAGCTTGTGCTTGTTCATGAAGCCCTCAGTTTCTCCTCCATCCTTAATAAACCAGCGGTTCCTCTCAGTCTCTGCCCACTGACGGTTTCCAAAGCTGTGACATTTATATCCAAATGGTAATTGATTCAGAGGAAGCTGTTAGTATGCAGCTACAATTTAGCAGCCCTCCTCGTGGGTGAGGCGGAAGACTCAAGCTCTGAAAACGCAGGAAGAAAATCCATGTTTTGCTCCCTAACTGGACACACAAACACATGGAGATTGTGTGAAGGAGCTCTTATTGATTGGATGCCACAGACAGAATGGACTTTGTCACAGGCGGTGCTCCCCACACACGTTGCAGGCTGTGTTTACTGGTGCGTCCTTTGCCTTCCAAGTCAGGGCACGAACATCACCGCAACAAACAAGGAGCAGTAATCCTCCCCGAATACTGTAAAGCCTGCTGAACAGAAATAATGGCACCGCATCCCGGACGCCGACCGCATGCAGGGCCTTGTAAAATTGGCAGAGTTGTCACTCATGATTAGAGCTCTGGCCACGGACAGTTACAATTATGACACACTTAACGAGAACAAATGAAGCAATGATTGGCCATATAATGTGACCTCTAGCAACTGCCAGCAGAGCTCATTGTGCGTCCTCGCCGTGCGTTTGCTTTCAGCAGCTGCTAACACGAATGAAGGTAATCGCTCATCATGAAAGGGGCTGCAAAGACACACACACACACACACCGAAAACTTGGGAGTGTAAAAGGATCCACTGAAGCGCCCAAGGACTGTTGTGTTCATTACAGCAATCCAGGGCTTCTCTGGAAAAGAAGCAATTTGGAGCTGTGCTCTTGCTGCAAAGGTGAAATGAGTTTAGCTCTACAGTCTTACAGCTAAACAAGACGAATGTGTTCTGCGGTTTACAGCCTGTAATTTAGCCTGTCCGTCATGTTTGCGGCACATAGGTGATGAAAAGGAAGCAAATCTGCTGGCATTCGAGTTCGGAAGTTGTTTTCTCTCACTTCTCTCTTCGCATTTACAACAAGAATGACGCAGAACATAAAATATACCAGCAAGCAACAACATCCCTTTTTACCTGCCCTCTAACTGACAGCCAGCTGTTGGTTTTCACATAACATCTGCTGGTGCGGCGCTCTCTAACATGCACAGTCTGCTTTTCTGCTTTCAGCTTTAATAATTGTGCTGCAAGCATCGATCTTCACAGAGAAAATTGGAGTTCTGCTCATTGCTTCTGTACCAGCCTGCTCTTATCACGTCTTCAAAAGAAAGAAAGAAAGAAAGAAAAACACGCCTGAAAGCTTTCCCTTCTCTGGATATCGCTCTGTGTTCCTCAAGACTTTACCAGATATTTTTAATATGCAAGTTATCCAGCGATGGTGGTCTAAACTGTGTGTTTTACTGCTGCCATCCATCCCTTTCTGTGCTCCCCCTCGAGCTGCGAGATTTGTTAAACTGTAAAAAATCAGCAGAATCAGAAAAGCCAAGTCTTTGTGCCTCTTCAGTTTAAAGAGTTTGATTTCATTATTTTTATTTTTGTTGAAGGGAGGAGAAAGATCCAGACTTATTTCTTCTGAAAAAGAAGTTTAGCAATGTCTTAAATCCTAAAATGAAACTGTGAAAAGTTTTAAACCCTTCAACAGTTCTTTTTAACGAAAAATGTGTTGAAAAGCTCGGTGAGCTGAGATCCAGTGCACAGAATATACGAACAGGCTATTACCACTTTTTTTATACAGAAATCTTATTTCTGCTCCTTTCCATTGGACTTAAATTAATCAAGTTAATGTAAAACTCCTAATAACTACTCTTCTCTCTGCTCCTTCCTTCTTATTTTTGTCTTTTTTGGTGTCCGGTAAATATCTGGAGTAAAATGAAACCCTTCATTTGACAATTACAAACATAAGCAAACAATTGATTAAAGAAATATAATTTTGTGGGTTCCTCAAGGCCCTGTTCTCGGGCCATTTTTATTCAGTATCCACATGCTCTTGGCTGAAATTATCGAGCATTTCAGCGTCTCTAATACCTGCAAAGTTTTGAAAACTGACAAAAAATGTTATAAAAGTTGTTGGTTCAGTATAAATAAATTTTGTCTGATGTTTCTCTGATGCACAATAAAAAAAAGTTTCATGAGTTTAAATTTTTTAACAGTTTGATTTTTCTGTTCTGTTTCACCTTTCATTGTTTTTTTCTCATTATATTTAATAATTTATTTTTTATTATTTTAATGTATCTCTTAAATTTTAATCTATTACTTTTATTTTAAATTATTCATTCACCCAGTTTAGCAAAATAAACTTCCATTGCTTTTAAACCTCTACTAAAAGAGTTAGTCAGTACAACTCACCTTTAGTTATTTCCTACAAGACAGAAGAGACACTTTAAAAGAAAAGGGCAGGAAATCAGTGATCTTCTCATTTTCATAATATTTAGTAAATAATTCATCAGATCATCAAGGTCCTCTCCACATGGGAATATGTCTGTGTGACATGTGAGCCAAACAGACTCACTTAAAATGCACCGAGAAACCTTTCATTTAAATTATGAATTAAACGCAGGGCTTTGTTTTGCATCAGCAGACACTTGGAAATACCAAGTTTTATTTTAAATAAATTCTGTTCAAGGCTAAAAAACAACATAAAACAGAAGGATAAGTGAGACAAGGCAGGTATAGTTAAAAAAACAAGTAGACTGCATCTCCTTGACACTGAGAGAAGAACATTTTTCACTGAATTTTTGTCCACAACGGCCTTGACTGCACGCTTTTTTTAGTTTTGTTCAGCTTTTTGAAGCCTTTTAAATGTAAACAGTAACTTTTAATGTTTTCCAAAAGCAAAATCAAGCCATGAGAATCATTAAATTATTAAAAATGATAAAGTAGCAGAGAAAGGTAACATTTTGAAACATTTATTTATTTGGACTTTGGAATGACTGGATTAATGTTTCACTTGGAGGCGTATAGAGACGGACGATGGATGGATGGATCTCCATCGGTCACGGTTAAAGGACCATCCCTATACATGCCCTGGGATGAGACATGTTGTCCTCAGCCTGACATTTGATTGACAACAAAAAACTTACTTCAAATATTAGTCAATTGTTTCTATTTTATATTGATTATTCTTCTATTTCAAGATCCCAGACATTTCCAGGCTCAGATTTAGCTGATTTGTCCTTCGGTTTTTACAGTAGTCTGGACATTTTGATGTTCCACAAATCAGGGGGGAAAAAATCGTGGAAGATGGCTTACAGCTCCACGATAGTCAAATCTGTGTTTAAAGATATCTAAAACTCAGGCTTATCAGATCTAAATACAGACGATCATATTTGGTGACTTTTATCGGTTCATAAAAAAAATCCATAAAATTGAAAAATCTGGGCTTTGTTTGGCTTGTAAACCAGCAACATTTTATTTTACAGGCCGGTATGAAACTCAAAACTTAGAGGTTCTGGAGGCAAAAAAAAATGGAAAATGGGCCTTTTGTGTTGAGTTAGTGTATTATATAAATAAACCCACAATCTTAATTCAGAACTATCATGTTTTAGATGCTAGGATAAAGGATACAGTCCATCTGTATCTACACCCGCTTGTCCTTGCAATCTGGGAGCTGGTGCTTATCTCCAGCGGTCATTGTGGGAGAGGCGGGGTCCACCCTGGACAGGTCGCGCACACACACACACACACACACACACACACACACACACACACACACACACACACACACACACACACACACACACACACGTGCATGTCTTTACACACACACACACACACACACAGGATACCTAAGGGCAATTTAGAGAGACCAATTATCCTGACAGTCATGGTTTTGGACTGCGGGATGCTGTGCAACCAACTGCACCACCGTAGAGAGACAAACGTTTTTTTAAAGATTGTTTATATATATATATATATATATATATATATATATATATATATATATATATATATAATATACCTGTAAATATTTGAAAGTCTAATTACATGTTCTCTCTGGCTTTGCAGGAGCCCTGCACATTAGCGGTTACCACCACTGGGGTTCAATCAAGTGTTGGGTCTTAAGATGCATTGAAGACATTGCACAAATTAACAAAAAATAAATAAAAGATCATGGTGAAAGCTAATTTATGCTTTAAAGAATCAACAAAATATATACATTGTTGATGCTGTTTACGGATATCATGACCCAGTTTTATAGAGAAAAATGACTATGCCTGTATGCTCAACCAGTAAGTAGTCAAGTCTCTTTCTTTGATACTTTGTTTGTCGGAAGCTGAAATTTGGGAAACAATGCTGTAGATAGTATGGAAGATAAAGCTTTTTTCTCAGTAACATACATAATAACACCATGTATTTTTGTTCAGCACTGCATTCTTTCATCTCTTACTTTTGACACCTCAAGCGCAGTTTTCTCTTTCACATCACTGTCGAATACACAGGTCATTTCACATCAAATCAACCGGTGTATTTAAATTTAAAGGAGCTATAAGCAGGAATATTTACTGTAAAATCAACCTAAATCATTCTCATTTGTCATCTGGGATGGAGGTAACATTCCCTATAAACAATCGGTCCTCTCCATCGACAATGTATTTGTCACGTTTTTCTCCTTTCAGACCCAGAGGTACGGTCCAGAACTACTTAAGTGTAGCCTGTGTTTACTTCCTGGTTCCTGAGCCAATCATATGAGAGTTCCCAGGGTTCCCAAAACACAGCGCAGCATTTGGTATTTTCTCCTGGCAAAAGAGCAGCAGCCTGCAGACATGGAAACCAGTAAGAGAAGCGGACCAGAACTAGAAGAGAATACAACATCTCTCCTGTGGAAGTAAAAAATCACAACAGCAACACAACATTTTAAAATGACATATTAGGTTGCTGTGGTTGGCAAACTGTTGTACCGAAATTAGCACAAGGTGTCAGTATGTCTTATAGCTCCTTTAACTTGTGTAAAAAAAAAATAATATACATTGTGATTTTTCTGGATTTTCTCAGATGTTCTGGTTCTGGCCTACTCTGCATACCCAGAACCAGAACCAAACATGGAGAAGCAGCATTCAGCTTCTATGCTCCACAACTTCCAGAAAACTGCAAAACAGCTAATTTCCTTTAAATCAAGACAGAAAACCCGCCTGTTTAGAGTTGCTTTTGACCCATAATAACATACCAACATATTTGATGTTTATTGATGTTTTCACACAACCAGTGACCGTTTCTATGTCTGATGTTTTTATGTTTTGAACTGCCTTGATGCTGAAATGTGCTATACAAATAAACTTGACTTGACTTTCTGTTTTGTGAACAACTCTTTACACTACAGTTGATAACTTTAAAAAAATGGTATAATAAAGCAGACATGTCTTCGTGTTGATTTTGATTCCTGATAGTTTTTATGGCTGATAGTAACTGATAGAGAAAAGAAGAATGTTCTCCTCAGCGGCTCGGAATCACCCAACCCATGCCGTCATTGCATTTGCATTCATCACAGGGGTTTCAAACCATGTTGACGCTGCCTGGCTCATTAACTAAGGCAACAGAACGGACCCTTGAACAGGGATGATGTCAAAGGAGAGTAATTCTCCTCTGCACTTGAACTAGGGCAGACACTTCGGTTGGCGCTTTGAGCCGAGCCAAATCAAGACCCAAATAAAATCCCTGATTGAAAGATGAAATGCAGACCAGCTAGACATGAGTGCGAGAATGTGGGGCAAATATGCTTGACGATAATCAACATGACAATTACAAGGAGCGTGCTTTCAAGAGCTTTCCTTCTGCAAAGCGGGAGAGCGTAATCCATTCCCAGCATGTTGTTTTGTGATGTTTGATGAGGAAAAACAACCCAGGAGCTCAACATTTCTTCATTTATTATGTTATACCTTTGTGGAAGCAGGGTCCCATTAGTCTCCAGCCCATACCAACCCTATCGTTGCCTGTCAGAGCATTTCGCTGAGACCAGCTCCATTCACATCTGTTTAATGCTCATAGACAGTCCTTCTCTTTGTCTCCTACATGCCTTCTGATGTGCCATTTTGACTGACAGAGGAATTTAAAGCCAATTTGCAAACGGTGCCTTCCAGAGCGTCGACAGTGGAAGGAAATTTGTCAAATGCCCTTCTTTCTTGTCTTCCTGTCATATTATCAGTTCGGTGATACGGACCTGGACACATTTTTGTCAAAGACCTGCAGGGTTGGATTCCTCCAATGATGTACTGGCTGGCAATTAACGTCCAGTTTCTGCTCTTCTCCCATCCAGATAAAAAGACGCAGGGCAGATAAAGTCAAGTAAGAGTGTGCTGTGAAGGTGGTACTTATAATTGTGATGAGGTTTAAATTCATCTGTCGGGAGAAAACAGTCAAGAGGACCTTTTGTATCGTCTGGTTTAATGAATTATTCAGCCATTTCTGACAGATTCATTTCAGTGAAACCTGCTCCGTGCTTCCGGTTTAGTGCACCAACATATATTTAACGCACTTCAGTTTGTTTGCTGTAATCAGGAGCCAACCTGGAAACCTGATTGTTGCATCTTGAGACACAACCGGCTGCATTAGGGCTCACTGAGACGATAACGTGGCACGTAACAACTTGGAGAAATATGCTCAGCACAAGTGATCGTTGTTATTTACAGTTTCCACATATGATCCACTGCATCGGTACCCCTTGAACCTAGCGACATTTTTCATATCATTACAACTAAATTCAGGGTGTTTCGTTGTAATTGCATGTGGTAGACTATTGCACAAAGAAACATGCAATTGGGAAGTGGAAGAAAAAAAATACACATTAATGTTTTATGAAAATATTTGCATCCATCCTCCCTGAGTCGATACTTTGTAGACCAGACTGACCCTGACCTTTCACAGCAACAAGCACTGCAAGTCTTTTATGGTCTTGACAAGCTTTGCCCTTCTACAGACAGAAGGTCTGACCCAATCTGCCTTGCAAAATTAGACAGGCTCAGTTAGATTAGTTAGAGAGTCGGTCGGGTTGACCACAGATTTTCCATATATATATATATATATATATATAAGCTCATTGCTTAAAATATTGCTTTAAAAAGAAGGAAATAAGTACTGACAATCATATTGATGATTTCTTTCTGGATTTCATGGTATTTCGCTTACTGTAGTCAGAAAGCTCAGGTAGAGAACAGGCTACAAGAAAGACCAGCTGAGCAGCCCAGTGGGCCATAACATTCATCTTCAAAGTATAAAATAAATTGCATAAAAAAGTGAATTTTGTCTAAGATATGAAGTAGCACATTGTTTAGGTGTCCATTGAACATGAAATACTCCCAGAATAAAATCTAATAAAGCTTCTTGCATATATAACTCAAGCGGAGCACTATGGTGAAAGCAGTAATGCTCCACTTGTGAAAGTAAAACCTACTGGACTCTCTTTGACAATAAGTCAACAATTCTTAATGCTACACTGCCAGATAGAACATGCAAGAAAAGAAAAGAAAAAAGAAGCAGCATTTCAGACTTTGTTTTTCCCCCTCAAACATTTACATATTGACCCAACATTTTCATACCACTGGAGACTCATTTGGTTGTCCATTTGCAATTTAAATATTGTCTCGGTCTCTATTGTCTATAGTTATCAGTGCTGGAAATGTTTAGTACATCATTACGAAGTGGAAAGGAAAGGATTGTCAACAGTTGTTTTACAAATGAAAATAATTAGCTGTGTAAAATAACAATGCCTTTCTTCTTTGCACTTGTCCATAAAGGCCAAATTTGTGGGGTGTGTGACAACTATTAATAGTTGTCCTGTCAACGCCTTAAAAGGCTGTAGTAGGTATTCCGGGCCCATTGGTGGCGCTGTGACAATGCCAAAGAAACAAGTGAAAAACACCGGGCATGCGCAGACAACTCATGTGAAGTAACCACAGCAGCATGGCGCTGTGTAGGGCGGGCTCGTCTTGGTTGTTATTTGTGAGAGAGAGGTGCATGCGGGTTACAGATAGAGGCGAGCCACGATGTAATCATTTAAGAAAAGATGCAGCTACACACGCAAAAATTAAACTTATCTCTGGGACACAGTCTCAGAAATGAATGTTCACAGTCTCCCAAATCACCTCATCCATGTGGACACACAGCCGAAATGACAAAATACGATTGTGGATACACATAATCTCATCTTGGTTCCAATAAGGCTTGTCATGATTTGTTGGTTCTGTGAAGGACCCAAGAGCAGACAGGCTGGTAAACGCAGAATCTTTAATAATAGAAACAAAACAACTTATAACAGGCCTGGGGAACACAGATGGAGAACAAGTCAGTGAGATGAACCATGAGGCAGAGCCACGGAGGAAACCAGCAATGAAATGTGAAACCCAGGGAGCTTATACACAGAGGGAAGAGTGGAGAAAAGCATGGCAGAAACAGGTGAGAGCGATCAGGTAGAGAGGAGCAACTGACGCTAATGAAGGCAGACAAACTGGGGGTGTTTCAATAAGATATGAACAGAAACAGGAACGGAATCTGACTGATAGTAATTCAAAATAAACACAAGAAGAAGCTAAGAACCTATTCACAGGTCAGTGAAGTAAAATCGAGAAAATAAGCAACAGAGAAAAGCGGGGGCATAAATAATACCCAAAAACTGAAGCATCTAGGGATCATGACAAGACTCATCCTTTATTATAGGCTGTAGAAAGATGTTAATTTAATTTTTTATGCAAAAATATAGAAACAAAATGACTTTCCAAAATTCAATCAGACACCGCATTCAACATCTTTATAATGTTATTTACTTTAAAAAAAACACAGCAAAGGTTTTCATAACTTTTGAAGTTTTCAAAACTTTGGTTTGTTTTCAGAATTATTCACAGATAGACATTTTAAAAGTGTTGTCTAGATGCATATGTTTTCATATTCCAAACAACCATCTCTCAGAGTTGACCTGTGTGTAAATTAATCTCAGTCCAGTGGGTCTGTGGAGGCATCAGGGGTTAGAGAACATCAGTGAACAGACGACACAACGAAGACCGAGGAACGCTGCAGAGAGGCCAGGGAGAGAAAGTGGTGAAGAAGAGAATTTTTAGATTATAAACATCTCAACAAACATGTCTAAGACAGTTCTCTATCCAAACTGGACCTTCTGATTAGGGTAAAAGTAAAACATGGTGGCAGCAGCATTATGCTGAGGGGATATGTTTCTTTCCTGTTGACAATAAAGTTGGTCAGAGTTATTGAGAAGATGGAAGGAGCTAAAAAAAAAGGACAATCCTTGAAAGACAAGCCTGTTGGAGGCTCCAAAAGACTTTAGGCTGGGGTAGAGTTTCACCTTTCAGCAGGACAACAACTGTCAACACGCAGCGAGAGCCACGATGAAAGGGTTTAGATCAAAGCATATACATTTTTAATGGTTTTAAAAGTTGATGTTCTCAGAAGTGACTGAGCACAAGCTGGGATGCAAAGAAGGCAAAGATTTCAGTTCCTGGATGTTCAGAGCTGGTCGAGACGCGCCCCAATATGTTGAGACAACATAATTTTCCTCCCACCTCACAGTTTAAGACTACTTTGTGTCGGTCAATCAGATAAAATCTTAAAGAAATGCATTAAAGTTTGTGTTTGTAATGCAACAACGTGTGAAAATGTTTAAGGACCGTGAATACTTTTGTAAGAAACTGGAAAAAGAGCTGAATGTTTTTGCTAGTGGTACGGAGCTCGCTATAAGGTTTTAACTCGTGATAATTTCTGGTCTTTGCACACAGATAATGCACTCTTATGTAATTGTTCCATTTCTTTAAGGATTTTACAAAAGAACTTTGTGTTTAAATTATTTCTCATGTTGGGAAAACTTTCCCTCAAACAGATTTAATGAAGGACACTTGATTTATATTTGCTCAGAATAAAACACACACTCTGAACCTCTTACCTCCACACGACACCAGGCAGGAGTTAAAAGCAACTTCTCCTCGCTGAAGGATCTTTACGAAAGCTTTAAGTTGGACACATTAGATTTTGAAGATCTAATTAAATATTTCCTCAGTTCATCAGCGGAGTCAAAGTAAAACCTCTGCTCTGTGAAGTAATAACTGCAGACCTTGGTCCGACAGCTTTCACCTTGCTCAAACAGCGCTCAGGCCCGGCTAAAACAAATAAATCTCAGCAGCGGCTTCAGTCGGCACAACGGATGGATGAGCTTTGACACGTCGGATAATAACGGAGTGAGCGAGGCCGCGGACTCCAGAACAATGACTGCAAACTATTTGAAAGTCAATTTAAAACGACTTCCTTTCTCTGTCAAAATGACCTGTCTGGGTGTTTTAATGTGGTCGTTTGAGCCATCTGGTGCAGCAGGTTTTTACCAGATTAAAACATATTTGTGGATATCATTAAACCTCCAGCAGAAATGGAACAAAAACGACCATTTATTAACTCGCTTAACCTTCAGCCACAACCAACGGCTCTCCGTAATTCACCGCTAAGGCATAAAGTAGGGCATCTATGTAATATACAGCATGGTTTTTAAACTACAAACTATATTGAAACATACATTTCTAAAACAAATCCACAATAGTCAGCTGAGCTTAAAGGCATAGCACCGATGTGTATTTACATCATTCTGACGTAATAAACATCTGATACAATAAAGTTACAGGAGGACATTTTGTTGGGGAACCTCGGGGTCTTATCTTTGCTTTTTGCAGATGCTGTAATCTTCAAGCCAAGACCTTTACTGATCATTGAAGAGGTTCAAAGCTGGGAGGAAAGCCAGCTCTTCCAAATCTTAAGCCGTTTTGGAAAATATTGGAGCGCTTCTTTGCTCTGTTGTGGTGTGAATGAGCTGAATCAAACAGTGAAACTCCTGATTTACCGGTCCAGCCACATTACAAACCCTCACCTACAGTTTAGAGACATGAATTGTGGGGAAAAAATCCAGAGATCCAAATACAAGCAACTAAGCTTAGCTGGTAGCTGCCCTCCTTGGTGATAGGTTGAGAATCTACATCATGCGTGAGGATCACTGCTTCTCCAAACTAAGGGAGTCTGTTATTCAGGGCTCTAATCAGAACACCTTCTGGATACCTCCATTCAAAGGTTCCCCGGGCACATTCCTCATGTAGGAAACCTAAAGGTAGACCAAGAACACAAAGAACACACTGAAGGGACTATTTATCTCTCCTGGGCTGGGAAGCAGCCGACATGGGATCTCCCAGAAAGAGCTGGAGAGTGTTGTGTTGCCACCAGCTGATCTTGGACAAGTTGAGGACATTTTAAAGAAATTAAAACAGGCTAGACAGCTCCTGTTATACTATTTTTTCTGATTCTAATTAATTTCTGGGACTGAATCAAACAGAGGAGCAAAAACCAGACATGCCAGTCCAAACGCTTCTTAAAACTGAAAATCAGAGCAGTTAACGGGACTCTTGCAACTTTTGCATTGAAGAACATATTGTTTAATAATATTGTTTACAGTCTAAAAGTGTGCAAGTCTTCAGTTTTGATGTGTTTAATGAACAGGGAGGAAAAAGATTTTTCTGTATTTCAGCTGCAGATCCCAGGTCTGAGCTGATCAAGAGAGTATTGGTTAAAAATAAAATACAAGCTAATTCTTTTGTGCGTCACTCGAGATGACATAAAAGAAAGAGTGAATGTTTGATTTGTTTTTAGACTGAACAATACAAAAATTAGAAATTAGTGCAAAGCCTCAAATATCGTGTCAGTAAGACACCAGGAAGGGTGTTGTCTTTAGCTGTAGTAAGAAAAGATAAAGAAATGTAACTTTCTGAATTATTAGCAACAACAAGGTTCAAAGTGCAGGAACAGCTTTTTATGGAAACTTTGTTTTCAGTTTAATTTGCTGGTGTAGATTTAAGCCTATGAAACACCTCGCCTTGTCTTGACATTTGCTCCATCACATAATCACTGCAGCCTAGTGAGAAATTAGCATTTTCTAGCTTACTCATATCTCTGAAAACAGCAGATAGCGTTCTGTGGCCACAAAGGGAAGAAGCATCCCACTGCAACACATCCATTTAAAAGTTGTGTAACTAGCTGCACGGATAAACTCACTGGTTTCCAAACCAACATCCAGCCACAGTGCCTTGCAAAAGCATCCCCGGTCCTGCAGCTTCTTCTGATTGTGTCACCTTAAAACCGCAGATCGGACTCAAAGACATGGTTCCTAAACTTCAGCAGCAACCAAATGCCTTTTCACGACCTGCTCCCCCTTCACTTGGAAAACGTATTGATTTATAATTGCCGGACACACACACACACACACACACACACACACACAAGCTGTGTGCGCACACCAAGATGAACGCCTCCTCTCTTCCAAAACACTTTTCTAAAACACAGTTATTTTCCTGTTTTCTCCACCTCCGCGAGGTACCGAGTGAAACCCGCAGAGAGACGTCCGGAGAACCGCGGAGGTGGAGGTTGGGATGGGTGGGTGGGTGGGGGTACTGGGTTATTAACGGGGGTACCTGCACCGGTGACGCGGGATGGGAGGGTAGAGGGCCGTCCAGAGAGAGAGAGAGAGAGAGGAGGAGGAGGAGGCGGGCCGGAGAGAAGGGAGAGAGGTCTTGGCTCTCCTCTTACGGAGGCGCTTTGATTCAGTAGCTGAGACGGCGCGGCGCTTACCGGCCACTCCAAAGCTTGTAAGTCTTCATCTTCTACTTTTCTCGTCTTTCTCCTTGTTATAGTCAGTTTTATTAGAGAAAGCGCTTTGGTTAAGGTTATTTTTTTAAAGAAAGTCGTAGTGATGAGAACTGTTTCCAACCAAGGGTTTGTGCGTAAAATGAAGGACGCGCAGATCCAATTTCCATGAACTAAATGCAGTTTATTTGGTTTATGAAATATATAAGTGAAACAGATAAATGATAATTTTTAGGGGAAGTTGTCATGAAACCCGCAGATTTATGTTGCGATCCAAGCAGCCTGGGGACCCGGGCGCTCTCCACGGTGCTGGAAAGTCTTCTGAGTTTCGTTTTACAGTTATTTTTCTCGTTAATGTTCCCTTTAAGCAACTTTTTAAACGACCAACCTCTTATCTCTCCACAGTGTAACCCGAGCGTCTACAGATTCGGACAAGTTCAGACAGATTCGTCCAAGGGACGTCGGAGAAAATTCGCTCTTTTCACGCAGAGTTTCCTATAATAGAAAGTTTCCAGAATTCGGCGTCTATCAGAAAACAAGCCGTGTGGCGGATCGCCAAAGTGTCGGAAGATGTCCAATGAGGGAGAAATCAGCCGCTCAGGGTCAGCGAGTGTGAGCTTGGCACAGACGAGAACACCTGAGGAGAAGAAACGCGCAAGACGCTTCACTCGGTAAGAAGTGGAAGAGTGAGCATTCAGAAGAAACAAGAAGAGAGTGGAGGTCAACGAGCCAACACCAGCTCGTCCTCAAATGATGGGGATAAAGCAACTCCTGCTTCTTTTGATTTACTTAGACCCGCTAAATGTCCTGTGCGCCGCCGCCAACGCCAACAAGAGGAGCAAAACCCCGCCGAGGAGGAACCCGAAGGCGAAGGAGGTGAACGCCAGCACCACCGCGCTCCCCGCCGCCATCCCGCGGAAATTCACGCAGGTCCAAGCTCCCTCCGTGGCTCAGCACGACACCTGCATGGGCTACTACGACGTGAGCGGCCAGTACGACAAGGAGTTCGCCTGCAACAACACGGACCACCGCTTCTGCTGCGGCAGCTGCTTCCTGCGCTTCTGCTGCGCGGACCGCGGCAAGCGGCTGGAGCAGAAGGGCTGCACCAACTACAACACCCCGGACTGGATCAAAACGCCTTCCCCCTCGCCGGTGCCCACCGGAGACACATACGACCCCGCGCTGGACCAGACCAACACCACGGTGTACATCACCTGCGGGGTCATCGCGCTCATCATCGCCATTGGGATCTCTGCTAAAGTTGCCTATGACAAAGCCACGAAACCCCCTCAGGAGATGAATGTGCACAGGTAGGATTGTTCGGAACCTTTCCGCGGTGTGTAACATGACCACAAAGTTTAAAGTGTTCTGTGTGATACATCAACACAAAAGAAATGCATTATTTTTAACCAAACGTTTTTTATTAGTCTTTTTTTTATATATATATACAAATAAATATCTGAAAAGTGTGGCATGCATTTGTCGGATGCAAAAAAAAACAACAACCCCACATCACGATCCTGCCATCACCCTCGTTTCACCGTGTGGATGCTGTGTTCACGGAGACTTGCAGTGTTTCGTTTCCACCACAAATAGCTGTAAAGTTCATTTCAGAGCTCGTTCTCTCGCTTGTTTGCTCAGCTGTTCAGAGATGGGATGCTGGTTTAGAACCTATCTGCTTTAAACGGAACCGGGGTTTCTGCCTGACCTGTCTGCTGTGTCCCACGGTGCTGTTTATTACCATTAACAGGTGACTTCTACAACCTACTGGTTGTACTGGGGGTTATTTAGGTTTACATGAACAATGGGTGTTGATCACAAATGGGCACCAGACTTTTTCTTGTAAAACATTCCAAAATCATCTTTTTTTTTGGTTATTTGATCATTTAAAATCCAAATAAAATGCACCAAGGTGGGTGGCTACAAAGTTATATTTTTTTTTTTCCTTCTATATTTTTGCAGGCAAAATCAGAGTTAAGTTAAATAACTCCCTTCTACAGTTTGTTATGAAAGATGCACCCACACCATAACCACTTCATTTAGTCAAAACCCCTTTCAAATATGTCTTACTCGCCTGTTTAAAGGTAAGGATGGACATTTTTTTCCACCATGGATCGGCTCACATTTCTGTGCTAGTGTTTGGTCTGTGCTGATGATGTGAACAATGACAAGGAAAAGCTTTTTATCACAGCCAGTTTTCATCCTAAATCGAACCTTTTAGACACGCTTTTGGTCTTTCCAATGATATTTCCTTCATTGCCAAGTTATTTTGTTGAGATCTTGAAAGTTGCACAGCGTTATTCTAAAGACCTGGACCATGAGCCGTCTGTACATTTGATTTCATGAATAGCTCAGAACCCACCGAGCTGATTGGAGGACAAGGTTCTGGATTGGCTGCTGCACGCTGTACATACCATATACCTCCTTCTGCACAGCCTTTTCCATACTTAATGGCACCCAGGGAGGGACCCATGTTAGGAAATAGATTGAGAACAATATTACATATTATTCCAACAAGTTACAAATATGACCTTTAGACGTGTCTCTGCTTGAAAAGACTGGAATGAAATGATTGGCTCATTAGCAGGACTCCGTGGAAGGTGACTACATGCTGAGGAAATAATCCAGCTATTTGGTTTTAGTGCTATGCAGAGAAAAGTTGCAGCGCATCAGCCTGCTGAGGACCGGAGTCTGCTCCAAATGGTCCAGATACCTGGTTCCTCTTTTTGGGTCACGTCTCCTCAGCCCATAGGGTCTTTGGACTGATAGCGCTATGGGAGAAGGTTGATTTGGACATGAGTCATTATCCCAGTGAAAGAACCAGGGATCGTGTATTTTCAGGTATTAGACAGAGGCCACCAGATTTTAATTAAATGCTGGGACATCTCATAGAGTTCCTGATGCAATGCACGCTCAAAAGGTCTCCATCGCATTTGGAAGAAAAACTAAGCTAAACCTGACAGATTTTCCATGGTGCTTAACAGAGGACATGAGATGCTTGTCCACATATTCATCCTTTGTTTTATGTCAGCCCCACCTGAAGCTCAATCTTCTGCCCAAAGCATTTAGCTCCAGTTATAGTCCCAGAAGAGTTTCCACACCTTTACGCTTGTGATGGTAGGACAAAAAAAAGCCTTTTTCCTGGTAGGCATCCTCAGCAACTGCTTGCCATATCATTGGTGCCTTCGACAACTCAGGGACCCTAAGAGTTCTCACCTGCTCATCCTTGTAGATATTCTTCCTCCTTTCTACATGTCATCCTCCCCACTGTGCCTCTGTGTCATATCATTTTCATATGACACAGACATTTCCTTTAAAGCTCCATGATATTCTGTTGCCTTTCACATCAGCTCTTGACAGGTGGACTAGTAGCACTATAAACTCTTGTAACCAATTCACCTTTTTTGCTTAAAAAAGCAGATGGACAAAATCATTAATGGTACCAATAATTTGCTGGAATCTGTTTGAATAATGTTCACAGACGAAGCTGAACGCAGCCCAACAAACTTAGATGTATTTGAGTTGAAGACGATGCAGATATTGCACCATCAAATCTTAGTGTCTTGTGAAACATTGTGGTGTCATAGTGTCAATTTAAATGTGTCTCATAAAGAATCCTGCATTTGCTGTACTTTTTTTAATAATTCAGAGTTCATCAAGTTTCATGTGGTTGCTGTGAATGTGATGGTGGGCTGCTCATACAATTCATCAAGCAACTGTAAAATGTCCTTCAGTTTGTCCTAAAACTATGACAAACTTCTAAATATGATCAAAGATAATTCAGTCTAATTTAAATGGATACTGATATGAAAACATTTTCTCATTGTTAAAATGCAGACAAACAGGTTTATTATAAAACACAGCTTGGTGTTTAGAAACTGAAACTAAACGATGAATAAAATATTAGAATTTCACATTTTCTGATCCAGGTCGCAGATCCAGTTTGTCACAAGATTTGCACATCTAAGACAGGTTTAATCTTTAGCTGAAGCTGATTATTTCCCCTTGAATCCAACTAAAATGCTAACTCCTTATATATTACACAAAGGCCATGTGACATTCATAGCTATTTTTCCTTTGGTGCATAAATTCATGAAATGCATCTTGATCCCGAGATGATGCACTCCTCCATAATCTCCCAGTGCAATGTTTCTACGGCAGAGCATAAGGCACCAATCGATACAGTCCCTGGAGTGGGTCTTGGTTGAAGTTTCCATTCGCCAGAAGCCTTCAGCTTATCTATGTGTAACTATAAGGGATCAAGATTTCATTGTATCTGAGGAACTTAATGGCCAGAAACATGGCTCGGTAGTTCAGCTGCTGATGCAGCATGCCTGATAGTAGGGCTGGGCGATGTGGCCCCTAAAATTAATATCACGTAGATGAGATTAAAAGCTGTGAAAAACAAAAAACAAAAAAAGAACCCCCTGCCAAATCGAAAAGCACTAAATCACGGCAGCTGACACAATAATATATGATTTATTTAAGCCAACCACCGACACTTTAGATCACGATTCAGAAAGGAGGCATTCATTGTAATTCTATTCAATTCAGTTTTATTTATGTAGCATCAATTCACAACACATATCATCTCAAGGCTCTTTACAAAGTCAGCTTCCATCAGATCCTCCAGGTTGGTAAGAAAGTTTCCTCTCTAAGGAAACCCAGCAGGTTGCATCAAGTCTCTCCAAGCAGCATTCACTCCTCCTGAAAGAGCGTAGAGCCACAGTGGACAGTCGTCTGCATTGTTGATGGCTTTGCAGCAATCCCTCACACTGAGCATGCATGAAGCGACAGTGGAGAGGAAAACTCCCCTTTAACAGGGAGGAAAACCTCCAGCAGAACCAGAACCAGGGTCAGTGTGAACGCTCATCTGCCTCGACCCACTGGGGCTTAGAGAAGACAGAGCAGAGACACAGAAAGCACAGAAGCTCACATTGATCCAGGAGTACTTTCTATGTTAGATGGTAATAGAGGATGATCTGCCTCCCCTGATGATGTCACAGCTAACAGAACGCCAGACCAGGTGTACCTTCTATGGAGAGAAAAATGACAGAGAACAAAAAGTTGAAATAACAAAAAACAATGCAGATTGGAGAACATTAGGAGAACTCAGCAGAGTGAGAAAAATAGGCCCTGATGTCCTCCAGCAGCCTAAGCCTATAACAGCATAACTATAGAGGTAGCTCAGGGTAACATGAGCCACTCTAACTAGAAGCTTTGTCAAAAAGGAAAGTTTTAAGATTAGTCTTAAAAGTAGACAGGGTGTCTGCCTCACGGACCAAAACTGGGAGTTGGTTCCACAGGAGAGGAGCCTGATAGCTAAAGGATCTGCCTCCCATTCTACTTTTAGAGACTCTAGGAACCACCAGCAGACCTGCAGTCTGAGAGCGAAGTGCTCTGTTAGGAACATACGGAGTAATCAGAGCTCTGATATATGATGGAGCTTGATTATTAAGGGCTTTATACGTGAGAAGGAGAATTTTAAATTCTATTCTTGATTTAACAGGAAGCCAATGAGGGGAAGCTAAAATAGGAAAAAGAAGCCTAAAATAAATACTGTACAATGTGATTGGGAACTTTAACATATAATAAATATTTAGCCAGCATAAGTGATATAAGGAACTCAAGGACTGGCTTTGACCCTAGCTTCCATGAAAGCAGAGCAGTTTTGTAAGCAATCAGGATGACTTTGACTAAAAATCCAACTCAGTCTCACTGAAAAACAAGACTAGGTTGTAAAAATCCTAATTGTTTAACATGTCCTCCCTATCTCCATTCTTAGTACAGATCTCTTCCACTTTTAAACATGTCGCCAGTCGACTAGTTCAGCATTGAAAACTGGGTAACTCTTCATGGTCTCTTAACATTTCTGATAGCTTCGTCACCTCACCTGCTAATAATAAAGCTGAAAATCTTTTATAAAATCAAACTTTTCATTTGAATATGTGTATCAAAAACATTTAACAAATTTATTGGTGACAAAGTTACTCCTCCTTAACTATTCCCCAAACAATATGTTTAAAAACCTGGAGAGGTTGAAACAAACAAATCTGGACGAAGGTCTTAGTTTAGCTCACCACCACTCACAGCAGGAGGATAGCAAGAGAGAAATCTTTTTCCTAAAGCTCGTTGTTAGAGAAATGCTGCAGCGACATTACCAAGTCTGGCAAATGGTGGTTTGGGAGGTTTGCCAGGACAACGGCTTTTCTGTCCTACTGTCACAGATTTAAATGTGGAGTTTGTTAACCTCTACCCAGAACTTAACTGCAGCAGTCAGCCTTATTCAAACAGGAAAAAGGAGAGAAATCCTCTGTGGGTCTGGATCGAAACAAGCATGAATTTGTGGACCAGCATCCTTATGTCCACGGTTACGTACGGTGATGGGCCCATGATGCTGTGGACCAAACCCTCCTCCGAAGAACCTGGGAACCCTGTTAGAGTGCATCATGAACTCTTTAAGATACCAGATCATAACATGAGAAGATAACATGAGGACATCACTGTAACTGAATAAATCTGATTCCTTCTGCCTGAAAACTGAAAATGGGCCTTTCAGGAGCATAATGATCCAGAACATCTGGCCAAATCAACAGAGAAAGGGGTTCAGTGAACACGATGGCCATCTCCCCGGAGCAGAAAACCTCTGAAGGCTCCAGACGAAGCAGAGGGCATCGCTCTGTATGCTGCAAACCTTTAGAAATATTACAACACTAAGTTGTCCTGTTTGGTAGAAAACCTTCATTTTGTTCAGCAGATGTTTTAAATATGGGAGGTTCCCCCTATTGTTGAGTCAATGCAAATCAAAAGTTGGAGCTTATATGTCCAGGGGTGCCAATAATTGTGTGGGCGGTGTTAGTCATGAACATCGGACTTTTATTCATGAGCCATTAGCGTCATCTCGTTCTTTCTCCAGCGTGTTTCGTACGAAGCGGGGGGGGGGGGTGACGCGGCGTTCTCAGCCTGGGTTCAGACGTAGACTTGATGATTTAAGAACAATCAAACATTGTTACGCTGTGGTCATGAAACTGACTGCCTGCTGTTCTCCAAATGTCAAGGGGATTACTCAGCCCTCTCTTAGAAAAACACAGCCAGAAAATGTCTTAATTCAAGCACTGATAACTAAGTTTGGGGATTTCTTTTGTGGCTCGGCTTTGGATTTATCGCGAGCTTTAGGAATGGCTTTTAAATGGACTCATGAGGCTTTAAACAAGATGTCGTGAGGCTGTAGCTTTCTTTTTGCCTTAAAATGAGGAGAAATGTAAAGTTGATCTGCTTTTATTGAATCATTTTGAGGGTAATTGACTTCATTTCACTTGGAGAAAATATGGCCTAAAATGAAGTAACTATTTCTTGAAATGAGTGTATTTTCTCTTAATTTGAGCAGGTAAATAAGATTATCCATCAATGGAGTGAGTATTTTGACCCCTAAAAAAGATAATTAGATATTCTGCACCTAAAATACGATGATGGAGATGAGTTATTCCTAGTTCTAAGTGCAAAAATCCTATTCCATTGGCAGATCATTTAAACTTGCTGCTCAAATGAAGGACAAATACACTCATTTCAAGAAAATTGATTTACTTTTAGTTCCTTTTTTCGCAGTGTGCGGCCCTCCTGCTACATGGTGGAGGCAACCTGCTGGCTTGTTGCTCAGGATAGTTTCCTTTCTTTATATTAAGTTGCACGTTTAATGGTGAAGATGTTGGGGAAAGACCTCAGATGCTGGCGGCGGACATTCAGCAGAGGTCCCGGAACAACAGATTAGCTTTATATTTGTCAAGGGTCTGCTGCTAAAAACTGCGAGCGTCTCTGTTAATTTCCGGCGCTTTCCAAAACCATTTAGACTCCCACCTCTGTGACTGATGAAGGGCTGTGAGAGGAATACTGAGCTGCTGGCAGACCTTTGTTTGCTCCGTGACCTTCACCAAAAACGCAAGAAATGTGAGCGAGCCTCCGATTCGTACGGGTCGTATTGATCACCTTCTGCAGAGCAAACCGAGATGCAATTTATGCCTGGCAGGTGGTGGGGAGGGGGCTTTTGTTCCCTAATTGCAGCACAAAAAATGGTCACGAAAGAGGCTCCACCAGTCTGCTGAAAATGAATACGAGTCATTTATAAATTATTTTCTTCTTTGAATCAAATCTCAGAGAAGCAACCAAACTGGTTTTGGTTTTATTCTTTGAAGCTCCAGGTCTCTATTTAGCTCTGAGGCTGAAGGCAGCCGAGTGAATCAGATATAAATTGTTAAAGACTGACCATAAATCTTGAGTGTTTAAAAATGAATAAATCTTATAGATCTTCTTCCCTAAAAGTTAGATTCTGCAGCAGCCGTGGGCTGGTTGCTGGTACCTTGGTATAACCACCAACACAGTGATTTTAATTGGGAGTCAGAGAAAGCGCAGAGAGAATAGCGTATTCTGCTGCCGTATGAAGCATATTGTAGCATCAAGCTCCCCCTTCATACACCTCCTCCTGTGCACTGCTGGTTAGCAGGCTGCAAGAAAAGCTCTACACTTTCTCTTGGCTTCAACAAAATAATGGTTACCTGTTTTTTCGGGAACAAAACCACAGTCATTGTGTGGAAACTAAAGGAGCGCCACACAACTAAATCTTATTTTACCTTTTTTTTGCTTACAATTTTAACATAAAGAGTGAGGTATGCAGTGATACTGTTTGTCAAGCTTGTCTCACTGTAATCGCGTTTCCGTTAACCAACAAATTGCACAAATTGTAATTACGAAAATAAATTTGTTTAATGGAAACACTGCAATTTCGAAAATACTCCTATTTTTCACCACACGTTTTTTGCTGAATGTAAAACTCTGAAACAGAAATACCTGGCAGAGAAGAGCAAGCGCAGCAAATGTGACGGCGGTGGAAAAGATAACATTTGTTTCAAATACTTCTCCCTCATGGACGAGATAATTGCGTGAATAAACGTATTAACGTATGATTTTTATTTAATTTCTTATTTAATGGAAACTCCACAGTTGCGAAATTTTTATCGAAATTAGCAGAACATCGACAACGTTTTGCACAGATTTGTAATGGAAACGCAACTACTGAGAATCTCAAACTGTATTCAAACAAGGGAAAATGTTGCTCAAGTTTTTAGACACTTGTTAGCGTGGTGCTCATCTATTTCAGGCTTGGATTTACTAATTAGTCCCGTCTTCTATAGACCAGTTCATTGTTATTGTTTTGATCCGGGGTTTTCGCGCATGCGCGCCGGACTGGTAGGCAAAAGGCGAACACAATTGCAGACGCAAACAAAGGAAACGACGAGTTCTCGACGTATTTTTCTTCTTTAGATAACGTATCACAAGATCGTTTTAAGAATAAGTTGATGGTTGATGGTGTCAGATTGCCAGATCCACACAGCAAAAGCCTGAAGGGACGGAGCGAGTCTGTGAAATGCTGGCCAAGTGTTCCGTACCGCAACATATACAGCTGCCTTATAAACACGGCAGGCCAGTACACACGAGAGAGCATGGAAGCATGAAACCACTGGACGGCTACAATTAATTTATATCGGGATCCCATGAGGGATTAAGCGGGTCAGAAAATGGATGGATATTCAGACATGTTTGTGTAACATCCGAAAGCGGAGTCGGACACAGACAGCGCCTCAGCAGGGAGGAAGACCCGCCACCGGTAGGTTAAAAAAAACATTGTTCACAAAGGATTATTTTGGTGGTTTTGTCTTATTAATCCTTTTCACAGACTCATGCCAGAGGGTTTGCATACATTGTAAATGTACGTATATTATTACGAAACAAACGTTTACGTCTTGACTTAAATATATATCCTATTTTTTTATTTATATAATGATTTAAGCAGAACAATGACCAGTGCAAAATTAAGTTGTATTTACCGGAGATGAAGTGTAGACTGCAAATTCTGTTGTGGTATGATGGCTCCCACAGTCGGGATTGTCTGCCTGCGTCCTTTCATTGAAATTATCCATTTCTTTCGTCTTTCTTCGTCCTTCGGTAAACGACAGAAACGTACATCCGACGATTTGGAATGCCTCTGTGTGCAACCGGGAGCACAACAAGTCGTAGGCATTGTTTAGATTCCAAAAATAAACTAACTAAAAGTACGCTCTAAATCACCCGTTTTGTCATGTAGTAGACGAGAACAGTACTGTTTTTTGCCAACCACCGTGACCCGGATGTAGCGCTGACGTCACGCGTAAACTGGTCTATTGTTCTATTTAATTGTCTCCAGAATGCTTTTAAAATAAATGTTATGCAGTAGGAAAAATATTTTTGAACTTAAAAAGTGAAAAGGAACCACCAGAGAGGGAGTCTGACCTCAGGTCAACGAGAACTGCCAAGTTCAACAGTTTCCTCCGGGACGGTTTGCTTCGGTTGAAATACCCACAGGAGCAACAATTCAGAAAAATCACATTTGAAATGAAAAGTAGCAAGAAAAATGTGGATTACTTCATAGAGATGCACAGAAGCTTGAAAGGTATTCACGTGAATGGAGGTTTTTCCACATTTCTTCACGTTAAAAAAGCAAACTTTAATGTATATTATTGTGATTTTTTTTTCTTTTTTTTGTGCAAATGGGTGGAAACAAACTGTGCAGGAGATTACAAAGATTACCAAACTTTTACTCCATGCCAAACACAATGTGTGTGTGGGGAGATGCATGCAGAATACAACGCTGCACATCACCCTGAACGCACCACGGAGGGGCTAAATGTCCCCATTAGATTTTATTTAGTGTTTTCCTACTTGCTGTTTATTTATGTCAGTCATCTTGGGTCTTGCTGTATCAGTTCATGCTTTTGAGTACATTTCTTAGTTTAGTATCATTTGTTACATCTCTGTTTACCTTTTCTCACTGACTGATGGTTTCTTTGTGACCCAGCCCAGCTCTCTTTGTGTTCATTAGTCTCCTTCCCTCTGTGTCCCTGTTTCCAAGATCGTTCATGCTTTCCAACAATCAAGCTCATTCAGCCCACCTGTGCCTGCTAATCACGCCCACACCACTCACCAGTTTCACCTGCTGTAAACTCACTGGTTCTCTTTGCTCCTTGCTGAGGTCTTCTGTTTGCTTTCTCATGACCATGTCTGTTGCCATGCCTGTGTTTTCTTTCCCCCATCATTCTGCCCGTGTCCTGCGCTCCTTGTGTCATGCTGTAAGTGTTTTTTTTTCTTATCCTCATGCCGCTTTTGAGGTCGACTGTGCTTTGGTCCAAATCCCAAAACACAAACCCTGACACTAAAAACAGGACAATCCTAGATTACCTGTTAGAGGCCACAAAAGACAGAATGGGGCCGAGGTTCATCTTCCTGTAGCAAGAGGGACAAAATACAAAAGCATGTCACACTTTTGAGATTTTTAGAAGAGTTTAGAAAACCATGCAACATTCTCCATCTGTTTGAAAATGATGTTCTACTTTTGTGTTGGGTTGTCACACACGAGGATGGTCTGTGCAAAAAATTAAGCTAAAACATCCTTCCTTTCATCTCAGAGTCATGTTAATGGGCGGAAAGTTTTATATTTCATCAAGCAAGCCTTTTCAACTTAGTTAACAGACTTGATGTGACCTCAGGTCTGATTAGGAATTTCTGAAGGTTCACGTAAAAGCATTTCACCTGTAACACACCTCTCCATCAAAAATTAAATGGTTAAACACCACAAGAACATGAGAAGATGCTATTTTAGGTCTACTGGTCTGGTCTAGAATTTATGTATTTATTGACACTATTTGCTGAAAGTCGATATACAACATTTTTGCAACAAAAAATGCAACATAATCCAAGTTCTCATTTTGACCCTTTTACTGAGAAGCCCTTTTAAGAATGCATAAATCAAAAGTACAAAATGAACTCAGAATATTCAAAAGTAAAAAAAAAAACAAGAATTATTCTTAATGTGATATTTGATGTGAGTTTCAAAATTAAATGTTTTTCTCAGCTGCTTCCCTGCCAGTAAAGGATAATGTTTACCTGAGTCGTGTGTTGTGTGAGATATGTTTAAGTGTATGTGAGTCACGTTACTGAACATATCAGCTCCCTCATATCATTCAGCCCTTCAAGGTCCTTCCACACCTCATTAAGTCAAATACAGATAATATTAACGCAGGACAGTCAGGTAGCTCACAATAAGGAGAAAAGTGGAGTCATGGTAAAAAGTATGTACACCCTTTCATTTATAGGGTATTAAGTGTCAGGGCATAACTGTGATCTGATCTGTCTGTTCAAAAATAATAAAAATTTCATCTCAAGGATTAAAAACACACAAGACCCTCTATAGAATCATCATTTAATAAACTAAAAAGAAGCCAACATGGAGAAGTTGTTCTTCATTACAATTTATTACAGTTTTGGTCTCATTTTGTTTCTCTTTTTGTCTTACAAAGCTGCTTTTAAAGGAACCAGCAGTTTATATCACCACAAATGCCTCATTCCAACTCTAAAGCACTTTGGTGAAGGTGATGATCTGTGCTTGATTTGCATGTTGACCATGAACTCCTCTGTTTACCAAATGATCCTACAGTCAACTGTGAGGCCATCTGTGTGACAGCTGATGTTTGACCCAAACTGGGTCACCAACAGGACAATGATCCGAAACACCGCAGCAAATCTACAATAGAATGGCCAAAAAAAATAATAATCAAGGTGCTGCAAAGGCCTAGGCAATGGCCAGACCTCAACCTCATTCAGATATGACTGCGGGGTATTCTCTGAACTCAAAAAAGTTGTCAAAAGTCAGTTACCGTATTTTTCAGACTATAAGTCGCTCCAAAATATGTCGAATCAGTGAAAAAGAAAATGCGTCATAAAGAGTAAAGAAACATAAATAAGTCGCACAGCTGCATCCACAACTGGTTGAATAACATGGAACATACCTGGGAGATTGAATGGGGTAAATTAGCATAACAAGTTAGCAACTCCAACGGTTCTTGGCAGCGCATCACGGCCCGTTACGCTAAAAGTTATCATATTACGCCTAAATTAGACCGTGAGTGGAACGGTGCTACGTGCTAAGCTAACAGTATGACACGGATGTTTCAGCGCAACATAAAGCTCACGTACATCAGCGAAGTAGTAAACCGCCCAGAGAAAACCTGTAAGCTAGCGCTAGCCGTTATTAGCTTCACAGACAGCTTAATAACAGGGTTCCGTCGCGAGACCTTCGAGCTGCACCGCGTAACGCTCTGCTGCGTGAATGCAGACTGTAACAATGAAACATACAAACATGTGTTCAGTCTTTGTTGTCTATAAGTTAATGTTTCAATGAATTTTTAAGTGGTACAGGAGCAGCATATAGTTTTCACAAGTCTATAGCGCCCTCTGGCAGCTACAGACGGTAATGTTTACTTCTTGATTCGTGTACCATTTAAAGTTGATATATAACTCTCACGTGATTATAAGTCAAAGGATCGGCCAAATTATGAAAAAAAGTGAGACTTATAGTCTGCAAAATACAGTAGTTGGAGCAACAGTGGAAAGAAGTTTTATGCATTGTTTTTCTTGCTTTAAAAGTGTTAACTTTGTTCTGCGCTTATTTACCTTTAGTCAAAGGATTGAGATGGGAGATGAGTTCTCAAGATTAGTTTTACCACGAGAAAATGAACTGCAGGGGATATTTTCTACCAAAGACCAAACAGTTTCCAAGTGGCTCATCATTAATGAAAAGTCTGGGTTTTCCAGCTCTGTAATTTGTTGCCATTCTTTACCAAGATGTATAGTGATAGCGGCTCCTGCTCCACACGATGAGGCAGTCAGCTGGGACGAGGCAAAATCAGGTCGTCTCCGTCTGCAAAAAGGAAACGGCGAAAGTGTGCTCGCCCTGGAAGGGAAATGCTATTAATATGCCGCATATCTCCCAAAGTCACCAAGTTATGGAAAAGTGGACTGTGTGTTTGTATTAGGCTGACATTGACACAGTTAAAGGACCCTTTTATTTCCTTTAAGAAGATGCAGTGCCTGTCACTGTTGCTTCAGAAATCTGGGTGTTATTTTCCTCACGTCGCGCTTTATAAATTGGACTTGCGGATGAGTGCAAAGCAAATAATTGTCTTGTGTACTACTTCACTGAAAACCCAATTCCCCTGGAATTGTGGTTGTCTTTAGTATTTCCTTTATGCTATGCTTGCAGACCTCTGAGTCAAGCTGGAATGCAAACTAGGGGGGGTCTGTTTAACAGTGACATTGCATTTCTGATTGAAACTTTTGGGACTTCCTTCCAGGGCTCTGGCGGACATTCTGAGGCAACAAGGACCGGTTTCAGCATCACAGTTTGAACATGAAAACATTGCTGCGATTGATGGCTCTCCCAAAGATGAGACCCCAGTCAGGACCTCAAAGAATCACTACACACCTGTTCACGCAAAGACATCGAACCACGGTAGGTAACTCTGCCCTGCAGAGAGATCTACATAGATTAATGACTCAAAATACAAGAAAGTTTGTTTTTGGAGGCCAGGTAACTGGCTAATGTCAAGTTTTCAAATAAGATAGACATACAATCTTATTTTATGTTGCTCTTTTGCTGCAAGATCTTTACATGCTTTGATTTGCTGCATCTCTTCCCACTTACATAGATGCATTTCCCTCAGTCCTGCTTGTAAATGAGTTCTCCATTTCTGTTCCATGAGACCACTCAGCATTGGTTTTAAATTGATATATCGGCTTTTATCTCCAATGGCCAACATAAGCTTTTAATCCAAAATTGTTTTAGCCTTTTCTCCTACTTTTTCCCCGATGGGATTCCAGATCCCCGCTCCAGGGATCAGCTGACTTGCTAGTGTTGTGTCCCAGACTCATTCTCATTATTGTCTTCACCAGCAGCTTCTTCCAGCATTAATTTCATGAAATCATAGCCAGACCGGCCATGATTTCTGTGTTTCTGCTGCTAAATAAATTATTGTACTGGTTACACTGAACTAAACTGGTTAAACTGGAGCAAAAACAATAAGGATAACGTTACGAGATTCCATAGATCCAATTTCCTGACATCTATAAAATGTATACATGTATAAGCTTGTTCATATTCTACACAATCCAGCTATTTAACAGAGAATATCTCACTAGCATCACTGTCTTACTTGCTAAGTATAAAACAGTTTGGGTTACAGTCGCTACACTGCACTCACACACGTCCATCTTGGAAACAGAGGTCTCACTATCTGACCTGATATCGATATTTCAAGATTTCCCTGAAAGCCTCGTTTCTCTGCCCTTTGTGTAGCGCTGCTGAGTCCCACTAGGGAATTACTGACACACCTCATAAACAGTGACAGGTGATGAATAATGAGATGCACTGTACTTATATATCCTAACCTCAAAAATATAGCATTTAAGAAACAGAGGTTCCCTTTCTAGCGCCACAGACGGGAAACTTGTCTCTGCGGTCAACCCATCCCTGGGTGAGCTGCCGACACTGGGTGGACCATGGGGACCAATCTGTGGTCACGGGTCTTAATCAGGGACCCCAAGTGACAGAACGAGTTTCAAACTAGCGACCTTTGAGGTCTCCAAGATGCCAACGCCTGGCTCCCTAACCGCTAGACCTACCACTCATCTTCAAACAATACATGTTTATATAAACTGTTATGACATGCATTTCATTTATAGGCGTCTTTCAGGACACTTAATGTCCCCACAATAAAAGAAACCAATACAGCGTAAAACACAAGAATCACCATATCAACAAACCAGTGACAGAGTGGAGTAATGGGGTCGTTCCAGTCCCAGGATTTAAAGGAATAAGCCTGTCTAATGTGATATTCTTCGTGTCTTCAGGCAATAATATTCAGCATACCACGGAGCTGCACAGAGCCAGGAGTGAAGCGTCTGGGAAGAGCGTTCGCTCCTCTAAGCCCTAACACCAGTTCTGAAGTGGAAAAACTGTAGATTGTTCCCCGCAGGTCGGGGGTCATTCTCCGCCTCAGGCGAAGGTTCACTTGTTCTCAAGTGAAGGTAGGATGGAGGGGGAGATGGAGAGGCAGATTGGGACCTCATGTTTTGGGATGCTGCTGCTGCTCCAGTCTGTTTGGGTGAAGGAAAAGCGGAGTAAAAAATTTAAGCTCTCAATTTACAGTTCTCCCTGCATTCTCACTCTTACCGATGTCATGACATTTGGACACGAAAGAACGAGACCCTGGTTACAAGAGTCTTAAATCCACTCCCTGTGTGAGGTGCTCTGTCATCGGGAAGAGCTCAGAGGAGCGCCGGAGTTCCTCCACGTTCAAAGGATCAGCTGAGGTGGTTCGGTCTTCTGATTAGGATGCCTCCAGGGCCCCTCCCTTTGGACCCAGGGCCACAGGCTGAACACAGTGGAGGGACTATAAAGCCTTTTTTGGGTTTCTGAGTTTTCCCTCTGGACTTGTTATCTCTGCAGCCCAATGTCAGACAAGCAGAAGACATTGGAAGTTGGTGTGAAAAGGTGACTTGATGAAGGATTTGAAGGAGCTGAGAAAATCATATTACTTCATGTCCTGAGGCAAAGAGCTCAAGAGGTGGGGGTTAATCCTGTATGGGGCAAAACAAATGGGTGGGTGAGTCAAGAAGGAGGAATGGGTATGCTTGTGTGAAGAAACCTAATAGGATGGGCTGGGTTGTTAGTGAAGGTAAGTGATGGGATACTTAGCAGGAAGTAATACAGCTTAAGGAGAAGGTTGTAGAAATAATTTTAACCAGTTGCAATCTGTGGACGCACTTGTTCGGTAAACAAAAGAGTGCAGAGTCACGGACTGAGAAGGTGTCGACAGAAGTACAGGAGATGTGTGTCTTTGAGAGGTAGGATCAGTACTTCTGTTTTTTCAAGTTTGTTGAGTTGGAGAAGATTTTGGGAGAACCAGGATGTGATTTCCTGAAGGGATTCATAGTGGGACATTGGAGGAAGGGGGGATAGTAGCCAGCTGTAGGTGAGTGTTATCCACACAGATAAATAAACAGGCTTCAAACACGGAGCCTTGGGGTTCACCAAAAGAGAGGCGGAATGATTGGGGTGTAAATAATTTATCATGACTACGCTGCAATTTTCTGTGTTTATTCTTCTCAATAGCGTACCGCGCACGTGACGTCACCGTCTCAAGAGCAACGCCCCTTTTGCCGCTTAGGTAGGGCAAACAGGTAGAGAGCGCACGTAGCAACCAGCTATTAAACGCGCAACAGAACCAGCGATATGACCGACTTTGCAGCCATTAAACTTTCCCAAGACGATGTCCCAGGCGCACGGTTTACTGGTCGCACTGTCGAAGAACACACCAACCTTCAGCTCAAACGATGGCTTGAGTGTCGAGGGCTTAAAAAGACCGGAAAACGGGCCGAGTTGATAGAAAGGTAAGCTTTGTTTTTTTTTCCTGCGCGGCGTTCATGGCGTCATTGGCCGTCTCAGAATCTTTCCCTTAAGAGATTCATGGCGAATTGTTTGTTTAATGTTTGTCTTATTTGAAATGTTTTTGAGTAGGCTATCCTGGTAGCAGGGTATCATGTTAGCGCCTGCTACCATGATAGCCTATATGAGCAGATTTAAGCTTCAATTAAACACCAAAATAATCTTACCTGTTCACTACTTGATGTCGCTGGAATTGGGTCAGGATGTTCTTCGGTTGTGCCCTTTCCTCCGACAAAATGCTTGCTACATATGTACGTGAATTTGGTAACTTTTTCCGAGTTGAAATGTTGTGTAGGCCGACCGCACCGATGTACCCAGCGCACACATTTCTCCTTGGCACTCTTGAATTTTAGGAAAGTAATGAAGAAAACATCCTTCATATGTGGCCGATCAGCGTACCTCGAGTCGCTGTTGCACGTTCCATAGCAACAATGTTTAAAAACCATGGTCTTAGATTTGGAAAAAGCAGTCGTTTTAACGAGTAAAACCAAGGCTAACGCACGTCTCTTTTACAGCGAAACAGCGGCGGACTATGCAAGTTTGCCCTACTGCGTACCACGTGATGTGACGTCATCGTGACGTTACGTTTCTAAAAATAGCTCGCTCGCGGTACGCTATTCTTGATTCATGTGGAGGATCATGGAGCAGAGATCATTAAGTTAAGGGTGGATTTCCCGTCTAGGTTAGGTTGTCAGTCTCTCCCTCAGCCGGAGGAGCTTCAGTATGTTGGTGCATTGTTCACCAGTGATGGTAGGATGGAGTGAGATGGACAGATGGACCGGGGCTTCTTTGACTGTAATGACGGCGCTGCTCCAGTTTGTTGTGGTGAAGAAAGAGCTGAGCCAAAAAGCAAAGCTCTTGAAATACCGGCCCGTCTATGTTCTGACCCCCAGCTATGGTCATGAAGTCTGGATCATGTTCTGAAAGAGACCCCAGGCCCAGACCCAGAACTCACTGGAGGGACTACCTGTCCCCTCTGGCCTGCGAACGCCCTGGAATAAATTATTTTCAGGGTGTTTGTGAACGGTTTTCCCTGACCAGCATTTCTAACCTCTGACTGCTGCTTACAGGCAACGCTTCATTAGTTAGAAGAGCAAAATTAAAACTATAACAATATGCCAAATATATTTCACTACTTTTACTTCACAAGATACTGTATTTACACACACAATTGTATTTTCTCACAATATCCTTGTGTAAAACAAAGCTTAGAAAAATAAAAGCACCTATCAGGGCATTTCATTTAGAGGTTTCTTTCCAGCTTGTGTCCAGTACGTTTGAAATATAACACAGAAATGTTTCCCTTTCATTACAAAAGGTAAACGACAAGAAAACTGCAGACATGCTACTTAAAGGTTCGGGAGGAAAATAAGTAATTTGCTCCAGAATCCAGTATAGAAGGCTTTATTTGGATTTATGTGACCCACAAAATATACTAAAAAAAATTGATGTTTTTAACATGGGACTTGATCTCCATGAGCTGTGTGCTAGAGTCAGAGATGAAGGGAATATTCATAATGGGAAAAAAAACACTAGCATCGATTTATCACTGAAACTGATTTAGTAGAAAAGATTCATAGCCGAAAACATGTACCTAACACTAATTTGAAGTCAAACTAGATCAACAGAGAACATCAAGTGATAAACAGCAATTAATGACTGAATGTACAAGAGTTGGGGCATGACCCAACCTACAACCGATTAACCTTTTATTCCAGAACAGATCTTTATTAATGGAATGATATAAGCACCTAGCTCCCTGATAAGGGGACATCACAGAAAAGACTGAGCCCAACCCTGCTGGTTTATAAGCAGCAATATTGGTAAAAAAGACGTTTGGGATCATCAGAAAATGCATGACTTCTTATTGCTGCAGCACGGTGCCGTCTTTGTTTTCTTTAGTGAGTTAATCCTCATCCTGCTGGTCACCTGGTCCACCAACTACAGCCTGGTTAGGGTACATTAGGATATACCAGAGCACGTTTGACAACTACACTCATTAAAGAACAGCTAATACAGCCCGAAACACATAAATATGACCGTAAAAAGATGTAATATTGAAAGAGTCATGGAAAAAGTTACTGAGAATATGTTAAAATTAGCATGCCATTATCCTGCTATTGTTTAACCAACAGCAGGACGTCGCACTGAAGTGACGAGCGTCTTTGAATCTGGGGTGTTAATGGCGAGACGTGACTCACAATCACACATTTTCACAACAATCTTCTAAACAAATATTTCACTTTATTTCAGCCTATTCAAACACAAACACTCTGGTTTAGGATCTTGTGGGTCTCAGATGCTGTAAATGGAATTTTTTAAGAAACATAAAATATGAATATTTAGAGGCATGAGCAAGTTGAATTGAATTGGTGGTAAATTAAACCGACAAGGTAATTAAATTTGAATAAAAGCATATTTATGACATTCGGAAATTTAGAATCACAAGGGGGGACAGAAATACAGATTTCTATTGATAACATCAAAATAAAACAAGTATATGGAAACATGTTTATATAACTGTAGACCACAAAATCTGACAAAATATCAAAAAATGTCGCAGTTTTGGAGAAATCCAGACATTTGCTGCATTCAGCTGGATCAAACCTAAAGATAATTATGTTCAGGATAAGAAACGATTCTCTTCCAGACAACATTCAAAAAACATTTAGTAAAAGAGTTGGGGGTTAAAGAGTAATTGTGAAAAAGTGTGTTCATACAACTAAAAACAGCTTGTGGATTTTAGTTTGCAGGGTGAATCTATGGACTAGTTTGGGTGATCAAAGCTTGAATCGAAGACAAAATATGAATTTTTAAAAAAGCAATTTAAAATAAAAGGATGTTTTGAGGAAATGCACAGCAGGGGACAGATTGTAGGGAGGTTCCCATCTTGTACATTTCTGTCTTGTGAGATTGAAACGTTGGTTATTATTATTACACATTTTTGCTGTTTATTATTGAAACTGGAAATTTAAGATGGCATCGTTTATGTTTTATTTAGGATTTAAATTATTTAAGGAAGTGATTTAATCAAAAAGGGTTAAGGAATAACAAGTTTTTACTTATACCATTCTTCTTTAAACAGTCAGTTTTGCATGTCTGATCATTTTAGTTATGTCTTAGTTTTTGTCCTTTAAACAAATCAACATACTAAATACACCCCCAGAAACTAAATTCAGTTATTTCCCTTCTTCAGTGTTGTTGTTCTTCTCCTGACACAATAAATGACCTTTAACTAACAGTATTTTAACACAAAAAGGATCATTTTGAGGCACTTTAAAGCAAAAGTCCAACAATAACAGCTTGAGACCCTCACCTGCTGACATGTAGCCCTCATGTCGCACATAATGTGAATCAACTTCTGTGTTCTGCCTGATGCTGATGAAATTGGTCTTCTGCTGTGGATAGCAGGGCGCTTCCCCTTAACATTCCCAGAGTGAACATTATCACTTCAATTTCCCCGAGTCCTAGTCTGTTCTCTCATTTTGTCTCCTGCAATTTCGATGTTGCTGTGAAATAAGGTGACAAATGTCTTCCACACATTGCAGACAGTGAATGTAATCCTCCCTGCAGGACTCTCGCAGCAGCTGAGCTCATATTGGTTTCTGTGGAGCAACACTGGGATCAAGTGTTCAAACTGTAAGACCAAAGTGACTCATTTCGCCTGTTAAAATGGAATTGGAGACATTTTGTGTCTGTCTCTTTCTGAGAGCTTCTATTATTGCAGCCAGATGAATATTAGTGGTTTTTAGTTACTGTTTTGGAACGCAATCCATTCTTTTCCTTGAATCTTTACCAAATAAAATTCAAAACATCGTCTCTACATATCCATGTTCAGAAGTAATAATCTCCACTTTGGTTGGATGGAAAACAGCCAAAGCTGAATTTTTAGGTCTTTCCTGCAATTTTTTTCTTCCACTTTCTGACATATTATTTCATCTTTTATGCCAGCGGTGCCCAAACTTTTTGGCTATTGGGCAAAATTGTTAAAGCGAAAGCACTCCAGGGCCAAAAAATTAATAAAAATAAATAACATAACCAAAAATTCTGCCCAACAAAATATGATAATTTTAAGAAAAGATATTAAACTGTATTTAACCTATTTTATTAAATGAATTCCAATCAGATTTTAATCAAATAGGTACGAGCCTCCCATTGGATAATTACTGCATGGGTGATTATGTTTCAGCTGTCAACAAGTTATTTAAGCCCAACTGGTGCGATGAGTTGCTTTTCATTTCTTAAACAACCATGTTGAACGACACGTCCCGCGGTCGTGGAGAAGATGTCAGTCTGTCTCAGAAGGGTCACATCATTGGCATCCATCAAGCAGAGAAAACATCTAAGGAGATTCCAGAAACGACCAAAACTGGGTTAAGAACTGTCCGACGCATTATTAAAAACTGGAAGGATAGTGGGGATCCATCGTCTTCGAGGAAAAACATGGCTGGAAAAAAATCAAACTGAAGAAAAACAGTAGAACTCTGGGCTGTGTTTAATAGTGAAAGTAAGAGCATTTCCACACGCACAATGTGACGGAAACTCAAGGGATTGGGGCTGAACAGCTGTGTAGCCTTAAGAAAACCACTGATCAGTGAAGCTAACTGGGAAAAAAAGGTTTCAGCTTGCTAGGGAGCCTAAAGATTGGACTCTGGAGCAATGGAAGAAGGTCATATAGTTCAGATTTATCCTGTTCCAGAGTGATGGGAACATCAGGGTGAGAAGAGAGGCAGGTGAAGTGATTTACCCATCATGCCTAGCGACTGCTGTACCAGCCTGTGGGGGCAGTGCTATGATCTGGGGTTGCTGCAGCTGCTCAGGTCTGGTTCAGCAACAGTATGAGCTCAAAGAATGAGGTCAGCTGACTACCTGAATATACTGAATGATCAGGTTATTCCATTAATGGATGTTTTCTTCCCTGATGGTACGGGCGTCTTCCAAGATGACAATACCAGGATTCATCAGGCTTGAATTGTGAAAGTGTTTCAAGGAGCATGAGATGTCATTTTCACACACGAATTGACCACAGAGTCCAGACCTAAACCCCACTGAGAATCTTTGGGATGAGCAGGAGAAGGTTTGTGCAGCAGGCGGACTCTACCATCATCAATGCAACAAGATCTTAGTGAAAAATGAATGCAACACTGAGTGGAAATAAATCTTGTGACATTGCAAAAGCTCATCAAAACAATCCCACAGTGAATGCATGCCGTAATCAAAGCTAAAGGCGGTTTAACAAAATATTAGCGTGTGTGACCTTTTTTTGGCCAGGCAGTGTACTAACAAGATGATTACATTCTTCATGTTTTCAGCAAACTGGGAACACAGAATCTGCTTCCTGCATTTACATCTGGTACCCGCCCTAAACACATCTGACCAATAAACAGACCGAATGTTCTCGCATGGTTTGTAGGGACTTCGCTTGGAGCATTTCTCTTTATGAAAAAATAATAATAAACGAACCACCAGAAAAAGTTACATGCCAACAAACTCAACAACAGATCTGAACCAAAGTAAATTAACCATAAGTGTGAAAAAGCCCCATGCTTGCAGTGATCTGCTTCTTTTCATTATGCAGTGTGGATAAGATCGTTATGATGATCCCCTTCCAGCTATAGGTTCATGTTTCCGCCTGGGAACAATCTATACAGCAGTCAGTATCTCTGGAAACAGGGTTTTATCTCCATGGTCTAATCCACTGGGGATACACCCGTTATGAAGCATGAGCTCTTTAAACTGTAAATGATCGAAATTATGGTTTTAATGGTTTTTCTATGATTATTTCTAAATTAAAAGTTATGGTCATGACAGTAATAATTTTTTAATCATGCTCTGGGTTTTATTAAAAAGAAAATAAACAAAGGCACCGCACCGCTGTGGTGTAAAACTGTGGTGTGATGAAATCCAGGCTTAATGGTCCCCAGGTGTTTCTTCTCATTATGATAATTTGGATTGCTGTTCGATCTTAGCTTCCCCGGGCCCAGAGGTCTGAGTGATGTTATTGACTCTGCAGCGCTTCCATGGAGATGGAGGCATTTAACTGTTGACTAGTTAATACAAAGCAGGTGGAACGGAGAACAACCTGGAAAGAGGAAAGGTGATTTGATGGACCTTCCCCTCACATTTTATTTATTTTTTGTCCTCTTTTAGTCTGCTGGATGCTGCATTCTTTAATTTCCTTACAAGTCTAGCTTTGTGATCGACAGCTCAATTGAGCGCAGCTATTGTACAAGCCAGCGCCTTGTCTTGCCTTTGTGTTCAAGCTGTCCTTTCAGTTACAGCCCTTTTTCAGAGGTATGGTGCAATAGTGAAAATTGCAATTCAGACATTCACACACAAGGAAAGTCCAAAAAGAGGTGCACCAATGTGTATACCACTTTTACCAACTATTATTCTTACAAAAAAATAAGAAATCATTAAACAATTACAAAATGTCACCCTGTGTGAGCTAAATGCTGTGAGAAAAAGGAATATGACAGCTCTGAAATATGCTGATTGCATTTCTGCCATCCTTGGGTAATAAATATTGACGATCCAATATTCCCATCTAGGAGTGAATTTCATCTGTATTCCACTTTAGCCCTGTTTAGCATTCTTATAATCTCTGGCTTTTTCCTTAAATGGAAAGGATTATTTCTAAGAATCTATTGAGGACCATTTTGTTTAATTTAAGACACCAGCTTTTGGAAATGTAAGAAAATCTATCCATATCTATATCTTAAAAAGATGGATTCATCTGATGTGATAAAACCCGAAAGTCATCTCACCCCAACATGCCAGAGCTTAACATAACATTATCCACCCATCCATCGTCTATAACCACAATCATAACATGATTATCTAAGTCTTCAATTCACTCTTCAGCTTTAGCAAGGCACTGTCACCCATTTGATGCTGTACCTATATGTCAGAGGTCACGGATTAGCGGACCACGGTCCGGATCCGGACCCAGCTGCTACCTAATCCGGACCCAACCTGATTTAAAACATTTATATATTACTGCATGTTGTCCGACGACAGTGTCTAACTCGGGGGTTAAAGTTCTCCGTCGCTGCGACGGATTTCCGTCATTTGGAAATCGGGGGTTTTCACTGACGTCACTGGCCAACTTCCGGTCCGCCATATTGGGTGGTACACTTCCTTATCTCTAGTTGTCGTACACGTATTTTCGTATCGAGAATGGATAAGTACGCCAGCACGCTAGAGCGACCAGATAAGGACGTCTATCTGAGGAAATGTTCCGTGATCGACCATATGGACCCCTATGCCCTCCACGGTGCCTTGTTTAGCCGTAATCCTGATGATTGGCCAACTGTAGAGCACGGCGACATAGTGCATTACCTGGTGTTCAGTGAAAACCCTCTGCACAGTCTCGAGGAAATGAGAGCTTACAAGGGTCTAGAGGCTCACAACCAGTTCACATCTGGTTGGGTATGAGATGTCGAAGTTATGTACATCAAGGAAATCGCCATCATACGTGGACGGGTGAGTTTTAATAAGATGGTAAAAATGTAAACAATCCGACGCAAATGCGGCGCATGCTTCTGCGGTGGCTGACGGCCGGTGGTGCGCGAAGGCGCTTGGCTGCAGGGCCGCTCGCGGCTTTAATTATTTAAGCAAAACAATGACCAGTGCAAAATTAAGTTGTATTTACCGTATTTACCGGCAAAACCTGGAAGTAGCGCGGACGTCACTTTCCATATCGGACGTCTTCGGCTACCTTGTTTGTGGTGTGAGCGCCTATACTTCAGAACAGTTCTGAAGCTACAAGTCCTTGGAGTCTCATGTGCAGTTCACGAATGGATGGGTTCAGGAGCGGCAGATCATAAAGCCAGCAAACAGTGGGAACACAGTAACTCGTTCAAAGGTAAGCTGCTCAGACGGGCTCTGGCACATGCTAACTGTTAGTGCTAACAACCACTCACGCATGCAATAGACCAGTTCATTGTTATTGTTTTGATTCGGGTTTTTCGCGCATGCGCGCCGGACTGGTAGGCAAAAGACGAACACAATGGCGGACGCAAACAGAGAAACTGACGAGTTCTCCGCGTATTTTTCTTCTTTAGATAACGTATCACAAGATCGTTTTAAGACTAAGTTGATGGTTGATGGTATCAGATTGCCAGATCCACACAGCAAAAGCCTGAAGGGACGGAGCGAGTCTGTGAAATGCTGCCAAGCGTTCAGTACCACGACATATACAGCTACCTTATAAACACGCAGGCCAGTACAGACGAGAGAGCATGGAAGCATGAAACCACTGGACGGCTACAAATATATTATATCTGGACATAGGCTCCAGCAACGCCCGCGACGCCATGAGGGATTAAGCGGGTCAGAACATGGATGGATGGATGGATGTTCAGACATGTGTAACATACGAACGCGGCGTCGGACAGGAAGACCCGCCCGGTAGGTTAAAAAAAAACATAGTTCACTACGGATTATTTTGGTGTTTTTGTCTTGTTAAAATTGGTGGGGGTGTCGGCGACATTGCAGCGTAAACACAGAAGTAGCGCCCGTGAACGGGCGGAGGGGAGGGGAGGTGGCGATCGCTACACGGGCCGGAATAGTCAGCGGCTGCTGCTACCGCTTCTCCGGCCCGTGTAGCGATCACCATCTCCCCTCCGCCGCTATTTAAGTACAACAATGACTAGAGCAGAATTAAGTTGTATTTATCGGAGATGAAGTGTAGACTGCATATTCTGTCGCAGTATGATGGATCCCCCAGTCCATTTGGAGTGTCTGCCTGCGCTCTTTTCATTGAAAATATCCATTTCTTTATTCGTCCTTCCTCCTTCGGTAAACGACAGAAACGTACATCCGACGATTTGGAATGCCTCTGTGTGCAACCGGGAGCACAACAAGTCGTAGGCATTGTTTAGATTCCAAAAATAAACTAACTAAAAATACGCTCTAAATCACCCGTTTTGTCACAGTAGTAGACGACAACAGCGCTGTTTTTGCCAACCACCGTGACCCGGATGTAGCGCTGACGTCACGCGTGAACTGGTCTATGTACTTTTAACTAGCTGCTATGTGTTTCAAACGTTTAGAACACACTCTCATTGACATCGGGATACTGTGGAAAGTTATGTTCAGTCGTCTTACAGCCGCGATCCAAGCTAGCCGACGACTCTTTGTTATCTCTAACAGTTGTTCTCCGTGGTTGCGCCTCCAGGCAGGAAAGCGGTGAAAAATTAACCCGTTTCTATGTTTTTCCCATGGCGATCATGTGTTGCGCTGTTACAGCCCACAATACAGCAACGGTTTACATGTTTTAAATACTTAACAGTTAATTACCTGTGACAAAGTGAGCACCGCAGACTCTGGCGTATTCCAGCTTAACACCGTCCAAATCGGACCTGGATATCCGTGTCAGCCATAGGTGACGGCGTTGTTCAGAGAGCTGTTTTGTTTTTTCGCACTGATTCACTATCACGGCTGGTAGGCGAAAGAAAGAGCGTTGATCTCCACCTCCACGGGCCGTGCAACCAACCATTAAACACGTTTTCACCATTGTTCACTTCCAATACTGCCTAAGGCGTAATACAATGCGTAATACAACGGTGCGAAACGACTGCCACCCAATATGGCGGACACGCTGAGTAGTCACGTGAGCGTGACGTCAGCTGAAAACCCCCTATTGAGCGCAAAACGTTCCGTCTAGACTTTTTATTCAAGGTTTTGCACTGAAGCTGCTCTCAACCAATCAAACCTGGCAGAGGCGGGACATTAGCCAATCAGAATGAGAGCAGGGCGGGTCTTTCCAAAGCGGACATGGCCAGTGTGAGGTTTATCGGTGTTCATCATTTTAACTTTTGGGAGAGCATTTTAAACTGGCCACAGATGTTATGAATGAAAGTAGCGGTGGTCAAAGGTTTTCTTTGGATTTATGCAAACCAGCAGGTCAGAAAGTTCAGCAGCTGACAACAACTTCCCTCAGTAAGCGTCAATCTCCTCCTGCAGTTAATTAATGAATTATTTCCACCTGTGGCCATGTCGTCTGTCAGCGTTTATTCCCTCGCAGATAAACGCGGCGACCAACCAGGGATCTCCTCGTGATTCGCTATTATGTTTTATTTAAACACAAAGAAGAGTAACGCGCTAGCTCAGGCTAATTTAGCATGACCCTTGAAGAACAAGAGTCGGGCTGTGAAATAATGTGCCGCATTTGACTGGGTCCGATTCGGAAAAAGTAAAAAAAAAAACCTGCGCTGTTCTGAAACAAAGAAGGCAGAGCTGCATCTGCTGTCGGTATGCAGCAGTGTTCACCTGATGAGCAGCTGCTCTCCAGGACTCTAAATAAAATGACAAGGATTTTGATGCTTACTGATTGTTAAGAAAACTACATCAAAAAGATAAAACAAATAAACTGCAGCTACAACATGGACTGGAGAACGGGTTCTAACTGGGTGAGGCCAGAGAAAGGCGAATCTCAGAGAGTTTTTTTATGAAGTTAAAGTGGAGCGTGGACACAGGGTTCATCCTGGACAGGTCTCCAGTCACTGGGCTAAAATATAACCATTTTATTAAACTTCAAAAAAGTTAAATCATGCCTTTTTATAAACTGTAATTATTAATTGGTGAACAATAACGGGCAAAGCAATCTGTGTCAAATTAAAATGTATTATGTCATGATAGTGTTGGTGATGTGTCCTGCATTTCCAAGGTTGTGTTTGGCCTTCTATGATCATAAAATTGGTTTATATTGAATGTGACAGGGAGCACCTTGATATGTGCTTGAGGTTGGCTTTGTTGCCAATCAAACCCAGGTTTAAAACCCTTGCAGGGCAGCCTAAAGCTCACTTGTCTCATTAAGCCATAAAAAAGAAATTAAAAAAAATTCAGGTGTTTTATAAAAGATGTGAAAGTCAGGAAATTGTCTATATACCAAGCTGTGAAAGATTGTGGTTCTCTATTTCAAAAAGCACTTTGGATTTTAAAATAGAAAAACGTTCTATTTTTATGTTATTTTTTGTGGATGCATAAACATTTTATTTCAGTGTTAAATACTGTTTGAAGTAACGGATTGTAATTACAAATGTGTCCGGACCTTTACTGGTTGTTGATTTTCTTTATTCGGACCCCGCTGATTTTTAATTCGTGACCCCTGCTATATGTGAACCAGAGGCTTTGAGTCATTTAACCTGTTTGCTAATTCGTACCTCCATTTAGCTTTTCACTATTTGTATGCAATTAAGGTAAGAAAAGTATTTTTTTTTTCAGGCTTATTACACAAGGACTACACACTTTTGTCACAAGCACAACCGGAGAAAACCAGAAATTATGCTTCTGTTTCTTTTCTAAAGCCCTTGCAAGAAAACATTGTGCATCCAATTAGGTTACCAGGGTCTGCTGACACAGTTTATCCACCTTTTAATTATGACACAATGTTATAAACTCATCGTACTACTGCACATCTGGTTTGTGTATGATTATAATGTCAGGAAATACTTTCACCACATCACTTATCTGCACATGGGCAGCACGGTGGCACAGTTTGTCTGTTATCTTGCAGTAAGAAGGTCCTAGGATTCAAATCTTTTGGCACAGAGTTTGCGTGTTCTCCCTGGAAATGTGTGGGCTCTTTCCGAGTAATCCGGCTTCCTCCCGCAGTCCAAAAGCACTGTTTGGTTAATTGGTCTCCCCAAATTACCCTTAGGTGTAAGTGTGTACTGAATGGTTGTTTGTCCTGTGTTGCCCTGTGATGGACCGGTGAGGTATTTTGATAATGCTGCACCAGATAACATGAATTATGTTATGCTACTTCATGCAGACTCTCTCTCTGCACTGGTGAAGATTTCACTCACTTCAGGATTTTGAATACTTGAGGTGGCTGACATGTTAGTGGAGCTGGCCCTATTTTCTGATTGATTCAGTTGCTACCTAGCTGACCAGTTGTTGACGCTCATTCAATGCATAGAGAACTGAACTTTCAGCCTGAGATGGTCAGGCAGTCAAGCGTGGAAAAAAATAAATGAGACGTCATCAGGGCAGAAGAACCAGGTCTCTCTTGTATTTGAGAACTGGTGTCTCAATGAGTCCACCTGTACAAATAAAGGTTTAAAAATAACAATAATCACACAACCTGACCAAATGCACTAGAACAGTATTCATTTATTAACATAATTTCCAATAAACACACACTACACAAAGTTAGGATGCATAATAAACAATAAACATAATTCACAAGTGTGGCAGGACATGATGTTTTGCTACTTTGCTTCATTTCTTAATGTTTTGAGCAATGTAAATGTAATTTTTATGATGATCACACCTTAGTCTTTGGTTTATCTGCACAGAAAACATATCATTACATCATCCTTTGCTTTTTGCTAGGAGTCAGTTGCTTTGTGTTTTTCCAGCTATGTTTGTATTATTTATCCTTTTGATACTTCAGTGTGTTGGAAAATTAAATTGTTGAGGAAAAAAAACTCATAACAGTGAATGTAATTTCTCAACACTGTAATTCAGTGTTGTTAATCTTACCGCCTTCAGGTAAAATAAATGTGAATAAATATCAAATATATGTATATGATATATACATTTGTGATATGTGAATGATCAGGAAATACTATTTAGAAATACTCACATTGGCTTGAGATTTAAAAAGAATAAATATTAATTTACTGCCCTGTGTGTCTCACCAGGACATTACGGGAAGGAAAACATGCGCAGCGGTGGACAAGACATGCACAACTTCATCTCCTCTGGGTTTGTCACACTCGGACGTGGCCACTTGAAAGGTAGCCCATCCTCTTCTGTGTGTGTCTGTGTTTTTACTTCTCAGCTCCAAGCCCAAGTTCATAATAATGATGACTTCAGTCGCACGGCCACGGTGGCATGCTGTCATCCTCTTTCTGCCAAATGACATTTCACAGCACTGTGGCGTCAGGAACAAAAGGGAAAAAAATAGAAAGAATGTGACTTTTGTTTTCGATAAGTGAAACTTGGACATTAGAGTCCATCGTGGCTTGAAGTGACATCTTGCAAAGTTCTTACACATACTTCTAAAGACAAAGTAACACGTCCACACTTCGTGGGCAGACAGTGTGAAAGGCAGCAAGGCACAGTTGTAGATTTCCCTGTTATAGTCCTCTTTAATATGAATCTCTCAGAAGTTGTGTTAGGTTGGGACTAATGCCTGTTTTGCGTTTCAACAGCTCAACAGTCCATAGACGAATCGGGGCAGATGTCCTGGCAGGGCGACCTGGACATTCCCATCTCCTACGGTATGTCGTCCAAACATTTCAACCTGCTTACTCCTGGCACCTGATGACAGGACTCATTCGTGGTTCACACACACAAGCGCATCAGTCGGGTGCCACGGTCAGCGGCCCAAAATGTTTCCACTGCCGTTGGCTTGGCTGTGGGTCTGAATGAATGTGAGTCTGTTTGGAAGGATTAATGAGGACAGGGGAGGATGTCCGCCATTAACGGCACTGCTTTAATCCTGCAAGGTCTGGCAGTTGTGTTTAGCTGTGTGCAAAAAAAGTATGCTGGTAGTGTTCAAACTCATTTTAAGAAAACCGGGAGCAAACGGTGAACAGCTGGTATATTAAAGTTTTTTTTTTTTTTTTTAAAAACCAAATCATTTAGTATAATCCAGACTCTTCATGAGGCAATCAGCCCGTTCTGGCTGTAGCTGTCTCCCCACTTCCTGTCCCTCTCAGCTGACACATACTAGCACCCTGATTACAGAAGCCGTCTCTTCAAAGCGGAGGTCTTGTCACCATCTTCTGTCGCTCATGTCTTGGTTTAACATGGAGCCGCTGGCAGCCTGCCTGACCTCGCTCAAACACCTCCTGGCAGGAGGAAGCAGACTGACAGATGTGCGCGGCGTCACAGAGGACGGCGTCCCGCTCGCCACATCTGCTCTACAGGCATTCAGAGGCTGTGGCGCCCGTCGGTCATTAGGGTTCATAAACCCGGTTATAAATGTGTGGTGGTGTTGGTCTGGGGGACGACTGGCTGGCCAAAAAATACTCATACCACTTTAACTATTTAAAAAGGCCTCCATGTTTTTCGGTTTAATTTTTTTGTGATAAATTAAAACGAGTTAAGTTCCAAAACAAGTACAAATAAAAGATTAGATTAGTACTCTCCACTTGTCTAACCCTCTATTGTGAGTGGCAAGAAGAAAAAGGTGAATGGGAGGTCATAATAAGTTGTTTGGCACATCACATGTAGGGGATAGAGGAAGGTGCTCCGCTCAGAGGGGAACGCCCTGCATGCCATGGTGGAACATCATGGAACATGATGGAACGTGGTGGAACATGATGGAACATGATGGAACATGATGGAACATGGTGGAACATGGTGGAACATGGTGGCGGCAGCATCATGCTGTGGGAATGCAGCAGGGACAGAGAAGTAGCATACATATCAATGGAGTAAAGTATTTCTTTTTAACTTGATCTTATGGGGCAGCAGCTCAGCATTGGAACAATGAAGCCGGTGCAAAAAGAAAGAGCCTCGCTTTTACATAAACTGTGTTGGTCTGTGTCTGGTCTTTTTTATTTTGTTACATTATTGTCAATACAGTAAATCTACTCATATGAGTACTTTCTGTCAGAAAGTTACTCAAGTAAATGTAACTGGTTACTACCCACCTTTGGTTATTTCTTTCCCGACGCTTAAAGATCAATTAATGATGTGAAAATGCACATTAAGAACAAGTGCTAATTAAGTAATATGTATACAGTATCCCCCTTTAAACTCTTCCAAATCTTCTCAGGTTCCAATCCCAATCTGCAATGCATTGGAAGAATTATTGTATTCATTATGGCAGCTGTTGCTGCAGAAAATTCACAGGAAGTAATTTTTACAGTTTGCCATGTTGGGAACACAGCAAACCTTTTAAGGAAGGAGCTTGTAGGACAGTGCTCAATCATTCAACTCTGCACATAATACCATCTATTTTGGTAGACATGGTGGTGGCAGCATCATGCTGGGGGGATGCATTTCTATTGCAGTGACAGGGATAAAGCTACAAACAGGACAATCCTAGAAGAAATGCTGCTAGAAGCTAAACTTACAAGCAGAACTGCTATGGATGGGTTTAGATCAAAGCATATGCATGTGTTAAAACCCATACTTAACTTTGATTGAGGTTCAAAGACAAAAGCTTCTTTCAAAAAAAGGTTCCTGCCACCTCTGAGCTGCCTCTGGCCGTTCATAGATCGCAGAGGGAGCTGGTGATACCCTGCACAGCTGTGAGCTTTTAAAAACGAAGCCGGCAATGTCTGATGACAGGAGGTGCAGAGCGGCATTGACGTCAGCAATATGCATGAAACCTGTCCTCATACTGTTCCCGCATTGATTTTATTACCAGAGCAAATGGCTCAGATTCAAGCGAAATACCTTGCTTTCTTACTCTCCTCGTCAGAAATAATAACTTTTAAATCCTGCTGCGGGCTGGGGACCCACAGAGCAGGCTTCCCCCCATTTAAAAGTCACTTGTTGCCGGGCTGAGTCAGAGGTGAAAGAGGCAGTGGCGACTTCTCCTCCTCACTGCATCGGTTCTTTCACTGGCAAAAAAAAGGCGTCTTCGTCCCGCCTTAAAGTGTTTTGTGCACGAGCCTAATTTCTGAAAATTGATGATCACAGATGTCCTTTTTTCATCTGACTGACCTCGAGGTATTTCACCCAGAACGAGAACGAAGAGCAAACATTTCCCTTTCTTTTTTCTTCTACCTCACAGTTACAGGCTACTTTGTGTTGTTCTGTCACATAATATCCAAATTAAGAAAGACAGCAGTGTTTGTAGTTGTAGGTAAGGGGTGTGGATAACTCTTCAGAGCGTTTTGGCTTCCAGCAGGGAGTTTTTACAACAAATGCCAGAGCAGAACTATTTGTCAAAACTGAACATGAACCCTAAAGGGGTGGAGTATTTTTTTAAAAAAGGATAATTTTTATCATTTTCAAGGTTTTCCTTTTTATTATTTAATTATAGGCTATAGTTGCCTATGAAAAAAAATAAAAAGATAAATGGGGGAAATAGTTTTAATGGCCAAAGGTGACATTTTTGTTTGATTGCTATTTCTAAATCAAGTCCACCTTAATCAGAAAAAGTGTCCATTTATGAGCGTCCCAGAAGAATCCATCATTTTAGTCCATTTGAGTCAGCCGCTGCACCTCAAGGCAAATCAACTCCATTTAAGTTTTGCTAATTTACTAAAAGTTTCTTCAGTGAGCCTAAAAACCTAAGATTCTCTGTAGAAATGTCTAAAACGTCACCTTTAGCAGTTATAATGCTGAGATTTTGGCTAAAACAAAAACCGAAAAAGTGTCTGGGACAACCTTTGAGGTTTAGCAATCCCGCTGTTTGGAGAACGTCTCTCCGGAGTCCGGTGAACAAATAGTTTGCTCGGCCTCGGGGCTTTTTCATCTTTCCCCGCTTGTGGCATCCAGCGATGTGCATCCTGCTTAATTACTTTTTCATGACTTGTTCCCTGTTTTCCTCTGAGGGAAATAGCCACTCAGCCACCCCTTACGCTCACACAGTTCCCCAATCCACTTAAGGTGACCTTGTCGTCGTCCCGGGGAGCTCTGCTGCTGCGCTCCCACACCCGCCCCGCGCTGTAATCCCTCCAGGCCGCAGTGTCTGTCCGTGTGCAGCAGAACATGAGTGCAAATGGAGGGGTGTGAAAGTGTGCCAAGAAGGTATCGCTTGCCCCTGTTTACCTCCATTACTGAATGTTTTTGGTTCTCCGGCTTCTGTTTGCCACGTGAACTCGAGGAGACAGTAACTTTAAACTCTGAAAATCACGGATCGATGAACTCATGTCATGTGAAGTCATCGGCTCCACCTCACCATCACCTGACTGTGATCTAACAGAGGTGAGTTATGCCCTTTGTTTTGATCTAGAAACTGCAGCTGCCTAAAAACTCACTGATACTTTCTGACTTTATGTGAAAAAGAAAAAAAAACATCACATTTCACTCAATTCATCGAATTTGGACATTAAAATTCTCTTTTTCATGCACTTTTTGCAGTTTGTGCATCAGTATTTTCCAGTTTTCCACAACTTTTGTGTTAATTCCAACCATCTGCTCATCCATTTATTGTCTGTCCCCGCTTATGCGGACAGGGTGGCGGGGTCACGGAGCTGTCGTCGGGTGGTCATGGAGCAGGAGGCAGGGGTACGCCCTGGACTCTCTGAAAGTCTGTCACTGGGAGAGCGTGCAAACTCCCCGCAGAAAGACCCCAGGCCCAGATTCCAACCCAAGACCTTCACGCCGCAAGGCAACAGTGCGAACAACTGTTCCACCATGCAACAAATATCTGACAGGACATTTTATTTTTACTATATGAAACCATATTTACAGAAAGAAAATCACACTTTACTGAAACAAAACTCAGAGCAAAGTCCCCCTGTTTGTAGCCCTGTGCAAAGCCAAATCACTGAAATACCAAATCAGTCTTGAAATAGACAAAAAGCTTTGAGAATCTGAACATCAGTACGCTGCTGTCATCCTGTGTGTCGTCGTATCTAAAACCAGATTTTACATTGCTTTAAATGTCAAGAAATGAGACACCTTTTGTTTTACTTCAAGTGCCCCTTTGATGCGCCCCCATTTTTGTATACTTTGTGAATTTTAAGATAAAGGTGGAAGAATTCAGTAATGCTTCAGGTCAGGGTGTGTTATGATCAAGTTGATGTCAAAGTCTCTTTTTTTAACTCAATAATCAACAGATGAAAGCGTGATGCTCTGTGCAAAGAGCACCCGTGTGCAGAAATGGGATGCTGTATGCCAGAAGTTGCAGTGTCAGCAACTTCAGGCATACAGTATACTGAGGTGAGTTAATGTTCATCAGTGCAGACAGAGTGTGTGCACAGCATAGCGTTGACGTTATACTCATATAACCAACCAGAATCATCTTTATTTGGCCATGATTGAGCACAAATATATCTTTATTTTTCTTCTTGGTTCACTGATTGATGCTAGTCAATGGTCACACTTCTAAGCGACAGTTAAAATCCCCCAAATTATTGTTGTTTCTGCAACATGTGATGGGGAAAAAAATTTGTTAATTTAGCTGCACGACTGGATACAGGCCTGGAGTCACAGACACACAAAACCAAAAAATCTAAAATGCACTGATCAAAAAAATTAAGGGAACGATGTTTAATCAGAGTATCAAGTCAGTGAAGCTTGTAGATTATTGATCTGGTCAGTTCAGTGGTAGAGGGGGTTGTTAATCAGTGTCGGCAGTTCTGGTATTCATGAAATTAAGGGGCAACAATGAGATGACCCCAGAAACAGGAATGGTTCTGCAGGTGGAGGGCACAGACATTATTCCCTCCTTGAGCTTTTTTTGACTGCTTTTCATTAGTTTAGCATTTGACCAGGGTCAGAGTCTCTACTGGTACCATGAGGCGATACCTGGACCCTGCGGAGGTTGCACAGGCAGTCCAACTCCACCAGGATGGCAATACGTCAATACGCCCCATTGCCAGCACAGCTTCAATGGCATGGAGGAGATTCCAGACGACAGGCAATGACTAGGAGAGCTGGGCCGGGCCGTCTGAGGTCCTTAACCCATCCGCAGAACCAGGATCTGCTCCGTTGTGGAAGGAGGACCAGGATGAGCACCACCAGAGCCTTATGAAGTGACTTCCAGCGGCCCACTGGTGGGAATGTCTCTGACCCAAACCATCAGAAACAGACTTCATGTACATCATCATGTTTAGGCCCGTCAGACGTCACCAGGTTGCATCTCAGGCTGTCCAGGAGCTCAGCGCTTGTCAGGATCTGGAAGTGGTTCCCCAGGACACCATCCATCATCTGAGAAGAAGCCCTGACGTCGTCAGGCATGCATACCATCCTGTGGGGGCCATACAAGCCCCAAACAGTCCTGAGTACCATCTAAAATTGCTGCAAAGACATTTCAGTAAATTGGGCCGGCCTGCCCCATCAGTTTTTCACTTTCTTTGTGACTTCGGATTAAACACTGTGTATTTATTCATATTCATCAAATTATTTAACATCCTTTTGTTTCAGACTCATGATCTAGGATCATTTTTCCAATTTTTATCTGATGTGTTCATTTCATTTTTCTTGCATGAAATTAGATTTAAAAACAAATGTTAATGCCTCAAAGGCACCACACAGAGGTGCAAAATGACCAGATGTGAGCAAGAAAGACTTAGAAAGCACTCTTAATAAAATACACTATGCCCAAAAGGAAATAAAGAGGACACATGAGTCAAAATGTGTTCAAAAGGAGCTAAAATGATGAAAAGAAATTCTATTCCACAGAAAATTAAAAAACAGATTTCAAGCACAGAGCTGTTGACACCCTGTGGCTATTCTGAATCAGCAGCACAGGACTCGCCATCCGAGAACACCAGAGGAGCAAACGCAGGTTGCACGACATGAAAAAAAAAAGGTTTCGTTAACGGCTGATTTATCTACAAACATGGCAGCAAATTTCTAACAGAATGGCTAAAAAACAGAAGACCCGGAGACATTGCAATGGTCCTATAAAACTGGAAATGATCAAATCTAGGCTTGTCCAGTTGAACATGCACAACATTCCACAAAATAGCAGAATGCACGTTCAAATTTCTACAATGTTTTTCGTTGTTTGATTAAATTAACCTAAAAGTTTCAGATTTCCAAACTCCAACGATGAGATTTAACCTTGCATGTGACCTTCCTGATCTGTGAGTCTATGTAAACCGCAGTTTTCAGGCCCCATTAACACCGTGATTGGCCTTTATCAGGTCATTTTAAGTCAGCGCAGTATTTGCCAAAGTGGCAATTTCCGCCTCTTTCTCAATGAGCTTGATTCATACCAGCGGGGAGACAGAACCACCAAATGCACAATGTGAACTGATTCGTCTCCTCATCTCCTCTGTCCGTTAAATAGCGGGCTAATGAACCTGATTAGGCCGGTTACACGAAACTCACACCCTGAGAATCCCACAAGTCTTCCAATCACACAGGCAAGTCTGATAATTGAAATTCACTCATTGCATCCTGACACGCACACAGAGATAGCCTCTTAACACTCTGTCTCATCCAGCGTCTCCTCATGCATTATGTAGGGCATGTTTGTTTACAGAAATCTCCTCTGAAGAGTTCACTGTAGCGAAGGTCAGCTCATGTTATCTCCCCATATTAGACACTCTTATCTCAAACTAGAAACGCATACAGCCATTCATTCATGTCGCTGTCAGCAAATACTTTTGTACTTTCAAACTCATACAACCAGTATTAGAAACTCCATAACATAAGAAATCTTAAACTCTGATACTTAAACCTTCATACATCAACATTTATTCACCAGTTTTGCATTCTAGCCACAGTTTACTCGGTTTCCCTCTCAACGTTTGCTCTTTTTTTGGGTTCAAAGCGGCTCTTTTGTTGGGTTAAGCTGCATCCAATCAGAATTTAATCCTTAAAACACACAGCTTAATGAATGTGAAAAGTTGAAAGAAAAGTGAACAAAAAAGGGGGTTGGAGCAAGGCAAATTTGTTTACTGACCAAAACTGTTTCCAACGTGCTTGACAGAACAAACGCTGAGGGTAAATATGAGTGTGAAGAATTACGCAATCTTCAGATGTGCAAGTGCTAAAATTGCTTTCCATGGAGCTGTAGATGACTGTTATCGTCACTTACGTCTCCAAAAAAAAAGTTAGCTCACAGTAAAATCCTTCAGTTCTCCATTCGATGCTGTGAGAGGAGCTATCATTCAGCAAGATACGAAGCGTTCCAGACCCTGCAGGGCTTTGCAAAAACCTTCATCTTACACTAGTTAACATTTTTGTCATGTTACAACCACAAACCTCAACATCACTTTCTTTTTCAGAATAAAATCTGAAAGTTTTGACATCCACGTGTGTTCAGAACCCCTTTACTCTCATACCCCTGAATAAAATCTAGAGCACCTTATTGCTTTCAGAAATCTCTTAATCATTAAATAGGGCCTCACTGAGTGTAATTACATCTATATGTGAATCCAGCTGTTCTGTTTCTAGAGAACATTAGAGAACAAACAACATGATGTAGGCAGAGGACCACAGCAGACAGGTCATCTAAAAATGAAAACGGTGTATCACAACCAAGACCCACCAAGACTTGGACGTCCACCTAAACTGGCAGACCAGACGAGAAGAGCAATAATCAGCCAAGAGGACCGAGCTAACTCTGGGGGAGCTGCAGAGATCTACAGCCCAGGTGGGAGCATCTGTGGACCGGGCAGTTTATAGACGAGCACGCTACTAATCTGGAGGGGCAAGAAGAACGGCATAGTTGGGGAAAGAAAGGTTAAAAAAGTCTGGTTTGCAATTCAGCACAAACCATGACGGGTGATCTGGTCCAATCAGACAAAGCTGAACTTTTGGACAAAGCCGGGTGGAGTTGATGGGAAGATGGATGGAGCTACATTGAGAGAAACCATAGAAAAAAAGCTGTTGCAGACAGCAGAAAGACTTCAGACTAATTTGCAACAACAGAAAAAGAATTGGGGAAAATCTTCAGTTTCAACATATGCACCGCCCTAAAATACTGACATCTGTATCTGCAGCTGCAGGTGGTTCTACAAGGTATTGACTCATTTGGACTTAAAGAAATACACACCACAGTTCCCAGTTATGTATTTGTGAAAAATTTTTTTTAAATCATGTTTAATTTTCCTTCCACTCTACAGGCATGCACCATTCTGTGTTGGTCAGTCACATCCAATCCTAATCAACCATGTTAAGGTTGATGATTGGGACGTCACAAGATGCCAAAACGTTCCAGGGTTGTGAATACTTAAGCAGGGCCCTGTGTGTCGGGTTTGAAAGTTTAGCTGTAACCAAAGAGCATTTAAAATAAGATGAGGTGACTGGCTAAAGAAAGTCTGAACAGGTTTGATGGAAGATAAACTTTCCTCAGAATGATAAATTAACAGTTCATGCTGTTTAGTCTTTTACCTTGAAATTCCCTTTGCAGCGGCACACATAACTTTAACTTATCAATATGGAAAACTAGTTTTGCTTTGAGTATGCAAATGATGTATGTATATGACCGATGCAAACTAAGGCCCATCATTACTGAAACATCAGCGACTCGTTGGACTCTTGCATCTCTACCAGTTTACCCTCCACGTTTACTAAGACAAGTTTCCATCTGCTACAGTTTTACTGGAGCTCCCTGAAACTGTAGATCATTAAAACTTTCACCAACTAGCCGCTGTGCTTCACCTCTTCTCTGCTTCGCCAAAAATAATGATGGTGGGTAAAAATGGCTATTTTTCATTGGTGACTCAGGGTTGTGTCACCATGGATGAATCTTAGTCTCTTTAAGCAGGGATGTTTGAGAAGAACAGACAACAAAATAACCTTTTTTTTAATCATGTTTTTCTTTTACACTGGTCCAGGTAATCCAACATTTTTTATCATGAAAGCTTATTCTTAAGCTTATAAGTGTCCTTCAGGACACGCCATAAAGAGAGAATAACTGAATATGTTTTTGGACTGTGGAATAAAGCCAGGGTACCCAGAGAGAACCTACACATGAACGGGGAGAACATGCACACTCCGGGGTTCAAACCCTGGACCTTCTTGTTTCAAGGCAACATTCCTACCACCTGCAGCGCTTAAAAGTTCTGAGCATAATTTAGTCCTTCACCAGTGTGTTACAGTATTTCTTACCCAATGTGATGTCATTTTATTCCTTCCTACTTCAGTTTCAAACCTTAAATTATTAGACCTCGTTCCCACTGCAGGTAAATGTGGCCCAAAGTCTGACTGTTCACAGGTCAAGTTACTGGGTCAGACATTTCAGAACCAGTGGGGGCGCTCAGATCTGACCCAAATCTGGTATTTTCATGTCACAATTGAGTCCATATGGGGTCCTGAATCCGATTCATGTCTGATTTGTTGGAATGTTACTCCAGTGAGAACCACCAAGGTGGATTAAAGGCGTTTTTGACGTCACTTTGAATCGACACGTGTCACAACTGTGCGCCAGCAGCAGCTGGAGCTGATAGCGGTTAGCTTTCAGCTCCAGCTGCTGCCTGCCACAGCGCTGCTCAGCAGAGAGACGGTGAGATTTCCACACCTCAGGAAAACATCTCAAGACGGCTCGTATAGCCGTTTAAATGATGGACGTAATGCATGAGCGTGCAGATTTGTGTACAGTCCTGCACACTGAGGACTTTGCAACGCCGAAGAGGTTTTCACTCATAACAATCCATCGGGTCACGGGGGCAGCGCTCCGTAATCTGCTCCCGCTGCAAAGCGATAAAAATGATTGTGACGAGTGTCCTGCCTTTGGAGTCAAGATGAGAGGCGCTGATATTATTAAAAGTTGCCCTCGACTTCATAAAGTTCTGAATGACCTCGGCCTCTGAAGTCCTGGCTGCATCTCCACAGCCAAACGGACCTCTGCTTAGCCAACGGAGTTTCACTTTCTTTTTATTTCCCCCTCAGCAACCACTCACACGATTAATGGCTTCTGTTGGACACTTTAATCCATAAAACCAGTTTTTTCCATCTTTGCTGGACCAAAGCGTGAAGTTATTAATATAGTTATTTTGCTTATGCGGGTGTTGTGCAGTTTTACCTATTTAATGATTGTAATTAACAATTATAATTGGATATTATAATTAATATGAAAGGGTAGCTACAATGAAAACTGTTTTAAATGGTTGTGATCAAGGGCTATCAGCCTTTAATGATTATCAGTAGCAATTGGCTTATTAATTAAAAGATATCAACCTTATTTAACCTGGGAGATGGGTGTCTAAACAGTTGTAGAACTGAGTTACACTTGCCCCAGTGAACGTTAATAACATTAAATTACAACTGCAATTGGAGTTATTAATTATTAATCAGTAGTCATTAGTCATTAACCACAAGCAAATCAAAATGTCTAAGTATATTCGGTAGTTAACTCCAAAGAGAGATGATTCAATGCTCTTAGAGACCATTCGATCACTAAATTAAAAATAATCACAGACGACCACGATTAGCTAGTTAAAATGTATTAAACCAATAATTCTCTGTTACAGCAATTATTCTGTTTAATAACACCACTTGAACACACTAACTACTAAATAGAAACACAAAAAATAGAAAATAAAGATCAGTAAAATTGATTAATTGTAGAGGTATTGTTAATTAATTGTAGAGGTAGCAGTCTGTAATTGACTAGATTGAGTCCTTCTTAACTAAACATTGAGCAATCGACATCAAATAGCAGCATTTGTGAAATAATAGCATTGAAATGTGTTTTGGCTAATAACTTTGAGGTAGTGTAATGGAGGCCCACACTGGGCCTGGGCAGAAGTGGCGGACGCTTCAGGCAAATGAGCTCACCGCTAGCAATGGTTAGCTCGTACAACAGTTAGCTTAAAACAGTTCGGGCTCGGGGCCCCGCAATGGCGGCCGGCTAACGATGGCTAGCCCAGGCCACTCCCTGACCTGCACAAGATGGCTTCAGCCGAGACAATAAACTAACTTACTAGCCACCGTTCTAAGTTTTAGGTGTAAAAATGAAAAAGAGAGCTCTCTTTACTTTTAGTTTCTTCCCGATGGAAGATGATTGATGCGCATCTCAGAGTCCCTTTCAGCCGGTCTCGGCTGGCGGGTCTGGGAGGTGGAACGCGCTGGCTTTCTGGAGCTGCTCCGAGCGTCTCGGCTCACCAGGGCGGCTTTTGCTGCTGTCGACGCGTGAAAGTGTCCGTAGCTGACACCGGTTCGTCCAGGCGGTTTTGTTGCCAAAAGCAAAAACACCCAATGCTTTATCGATCCCCTGGAAGATATGCCATTTCCCAGTTTTAGGCTCAAGTTTTAGGGTCCAGACCTCCTCGGTAACAATGCAGAGGGAAAAAGTGACTGGGTTATAGCCTTAGGAAGTAGCTGGGGGCCCCCATAACCTCAGGTGTAATCCGAGCTGCGGCAGTACAGGAAGTTGTTGTCCAAACTGCATTGCATGCTGGGAGTTGCAGTTCGTCACGTTGCAATGGTATAACACGGGTCAGTTCGGAGCCGCAAAGAGTTCACACTGGAGTCAGAATTTTAAAAGTAATGGGATTACTCAACAAAAAAAATTGGAATTGAGCATTACAACCTGCAGTGGGAATGTAGCTTTTAATTTCAGTTTAACATTTGTTTGTTCGTTTTTTTTTGTAGTTAGGTTTTTATTTTACCAAAGCGAGAGAAAACTTTTCGTCTCTAGATGTAGCTGACTGAGACTTACCCTGAAAGTCTTGGCACTGTAATTAAAGATAAAAGCCTTCAGTCATTAGGGCAGAATATAAATGCACACCACACTTTTCAGTTTCCAGTCGTTTTAATGTACTGATGACACAGAAGACGAGGATGTTGTTCAAGAAATTCTGGACAGCAAAAGAATCCCACCGACCCAAAAAAAAAGGCATCATAAAGCTCAAGTGGCTGTTAAAGGTTAAACCTGCATCTTTATTGAAAGAATATTGGAGAACTTGAACCATAAATGTATTTTCATTTTATGTGCTAATGAACCGTATGCCAAGTTTAAGACGCATTAGTTAACCTGCCCAGCTGTGGCTCAGAAAGCGAAGTCACGGATGAGTCGAGCTCCACTTTCAGGTCCTCCTCTGTGAAGGCCGCGGGCTGCAGCACCATGAAATGCTGTTAGCGGCATAACAAAGTGGAGAATTGAATGGGAGAGCCATGAGAAAGCACAATATAAAGTGTTAAATCCTTTCAGGGAGCAGATTGGCTTTATCTGCGCTCCACCTGTCAATACCTCTCATATCTCAATATGTCGATGCCTCCAGTCAGTGGAGGCAAAGGAAGGGGCAGAGCTGGACATGGAAACGCCTCGGTCGGCACAGGCCAAAAGAGGGCAGCTTGTATTGGTATGAGGAGAAGAAGCTATGAGGCTGGATTCAGGCAAGCCTGAGGCCCTGCAGCATATTTGTATTTATTTGTTTGAAAAATAGTCTTTTTTTGATGAAGTCGAGGGATCTGATTCAAACCACAACAACTCCGTCTGGCAACAGAGATGGTAACAGGAGTCTAGGACCTGGACTAGATGTGAGACTTGATATGGATTTGAACTTGTTTTTACCAGGTCAGACGATTGAGAACTAATTCTCACTAACGGTGCTGAACAGGGCAAAAGGTTGGCAAGTAAATTCTAGATTTGACTTTGACTTGAGGTCAAGGACTTTAGTCTCATGAACAACCAGGAACCCTGAATTTCCACATCCTCTGCTCCTGTACGTGTCCGTTGTTCCAGACCGCCTCCGTGAGTCCGTGAAAAGCAAAGCTACTACATCCACTGTTACCCTGTCTGGGAGCCCGAAGAGAGCAAGTGTGATCATCGTCATTATGAGCAGATTAAGATTACCACATTTTAAATTAAATATTTGAATTAGAAATCGGATCCGATATTTAAATGAAATAGTTAACTTTATGGTAAACATTTAAAGAATGTATTTTTGATTTGTGGTCAACGATCTCTATTTCCACTATTTAACTTTGACCAAACGGAGGTTGTAGACGATCTTTCTCCTGTTCGCTACGACTGGAATTGTGGAGCTCGTCCCGACCGGAGTCCGACGGGCCGGAACAGAACAGAAAACTGGAGTTCTTACATAGTTTGAACGGAGAGCGTGTTGGTCGACGGTGACGTTCAGAGTAGTCACGGCGAATGTGGAACTGTTCTCATTAGTTAACATTAATGAGCTGCTCCGTCGGTCGGACGTGAACGGAACGGAGCGGTCATGGAGGATGTAAAAGTTGAAACGGCTGGAAAAAAACATTCAGGAAGCCGACCTGACTGGGTTGCACATGTTCTCCCATGAAGGACTGCATTGTTTTAAAGGAACAATAAGTAATAATGACACCTAGTGTTTCAAAGCGGAACAACAGCCTGCCACTGTCAACAGCCGTTTCTTCAATGGTCCTTCTGCTGTGAAACTCCACAAAATTTTACTCACACAGGACAGGTATAAGCTGTTGGATTCTGTTCTGGTTCTGGTCTTTTACCAAGATAAAATACCAAATGCTGGGAACCCTGGGAACTCTCATATGATTGGCTCAGGAACGAGGAAGTAAACACGGGCTGCACTCTGAACTGAAGTAGTTCCGGACCGTACCTCTAGGTTTGAAAGGAGAAAAAAACGTGACTAAAACATTGTTGATAGAGAGGATCGATTGTTTATAGGGAATGTTACTTCCATCCTGGTTGAGAAATGAAGATGATTTAGGTTGATGAGACATCAGTCCTTTAGTCCTGGAGATGTTCTTCAGGTGATATAGGTCCACTTTGTAATTGTCTTTAGATGGAGGTTCAGCTCTGAGTCCATCACTACACCCAGATTTCAGGCCTGGTCAGTGGTTTCTTAACCTGACGCCGCCAGATAGATTTGCTCCGCATATCCATCTGGAAACCTTCCGTTGAAGTAATTTTGGGAAGGGGCGAAAATACTGGTTAGCTGATTGGCCTATGTTGGTGATAGACGGGCCAAATAAACCAATCAGATCAACGAAGCATATGACGTACTTGTCAACACGCTTCGTCGTCGCAAACACAACCACAAGCCAGGCTACTCTTGCTGCTGCAGGTAAAGGCTCGTTAGCTCAGCAAAGAAATACTCTGTAATTCCGATAAAGCTTGCTCGATAGCCACGCTAACGCTAGTTTCATCGGCTGAAGCCGCCACGTTCTTTAGACTGAACTGTCGCGCTTCTGGTTGCGTCACACCTCAACCCGCCTCAAAGCCAACGCTGATTGGACATTCGTTTGGTGAACGGCTCCAAATTTTCTTTAACGGAGAGTAGCCAGACTGATCTGCGAGTGAAACCTTGAAAGCTCGCGAGATCAGGATGGTCTCACGAGGCTAGTGGTTTCTAGCTGAAGCAGCTGAAGCTATGTGCTAACTTTTGATCTCTCCTCTATTGGTTGTAGCCTCATAATGAGACCCACCCAGATGTCTCTGTGCTCAATGACTTCCAGCCATTTTGAGAACAAATAAATGTCTTTGCTTTACGTTACCAACAGCTTTTCCAAAATAAAAGTCTTTCCTATTCTGCTAAAATTTTGGATGTAGTTTCCCCAAATCTTGCAAATCCTCTGACCCCAGCGAGGAGCGGCGAAGTCTCCTTTTATACCCTATAAGATACTGGTGATGGACAGTGTGAACATAGTCAGGTCCTTACAAAGACACTTTTAGGTCTCCAAATTAAAAGCACGTCTTGCATGATCCATCCATTTAATAAAAAATAATTATACATTAAAACAATTAACCACTTTCTTCCATTTTTCTAAGCGATGACACAATATGCTGATTATTGAATGCCTTCATGACTTACAGATGTGTTTCAAACTTTATTTAAGGGAAAATATAATAAATGAAATAGAACTCATGTTGTTGGTGTGAACTTGGTTAAGAATGTTTAGGTGATGAAATATGAACCTGAAGTCATTAGTTTCAACCTCGTTAACGAGGAGCTGGATCGACCCATTGGGTCACCAGCTGGAACCAAACAACCAAACCGTCTTTGGTATCCTAATCTGTTGTTCATTCATAACATGATGTCTCCTCCCAGCTATTTAAAGATATTTTCTCAAATCTGGACCTCTTCTTGTCTGAAGATGTACATTTGATACAAAACTCTGACTACAAGCAGACCGAAAGTCTGTCTCTCATATCCTGATGAGGATGATATTTTAATCAATCCGGCCGGCCGCACAGGCAGGGGGATGACTCACATCTTTACTTTCTATACACATGATATGAAATCAGTCCCTTTGCATCAGCTTCATGGATTTTAGGAAGGTTTCAGCATTTGTCTCTGAACAGCCCTTAAACAGACAACATTAACTTGTAAACATGCAGAAATCCAGTCTAAATAAAAAGATCACACCCTATTTTGACCACAAACACAAGTCTACAATTCCCTTATTCGGATCTGATGGGTTGGTACCTTTTCTAGGTTTCATGATGATTTCTCTTATGAATTCTGATCATCTTCCTTTATAAAATACATTATTTTACTGCCTCGGGGTAATCAAGAGGGCAAAATAATTAAGACCCCACAATCTATTTTATTAACTTTGTTACCTGCTAAACAATACACTAAAAACTAAATATTTGAATGAAACAAGAAAATTTCTCTTAGTCGGGTAAAAAAGATATCCGCTAATAAAATGTACAAACGGAAGCATAGAAAGTTTCTTACAGGTTTACCCATAAAGAACAAACCAAAATAAAATAAAAATCTCCTACATTTTTAGGGTTGTTTATCCATGGCCACAAACTTGCTTATAATAGGCAGACCTGGAAACACTGATGCTCTAGTCCGCTTTAAAGTAAAAGCCTGTGGATGTTCATAACACCATCTGCAACCAAATTAAATTAAGAACTTAAAACATGGTTGAAAAAAGAGCTGCAGAATTTCCATTTTAAGTGGGTTTTAATATGTCTTTATCATTTTTTTTAACGTTTTTGCATCAGTAACGTTGCACCAAACATTTTTTTTTTTATCTGCATCAACGGCCTGGGCTGGCAAATCAAAAATTATGTTATTGTTGAATTGTGGTTGAGGGCTACACAGTCATTCCAAGGGCCTCAAATGGCCCCCCAGCCACATATTTGCCACCGCCAAAGTCCAGATGATGGATTGATCAGAGCTCTGGGAGATGTTCAAAGCTTGGGATGTTGTTGTGGAACCAATCCCTGCTTTAACTGGACCAGAACTTTCTCCTTGACTTGTCTGCTGGGTTCCTTGGTCTTCATGATGCTCGTTGTTCTCTAATGCTTTCCAATAAATGTTTGAAGAACATTAAATTTAGCTATAGTCAGGTGTACTGTATTTGCTGTTTTCTGACTTCTGAAGGCAGTTGTCTCAATTTAATTTAGTGGTACCAGAGGAAAGGAGGCTGAATACAAACGCACGGCCATTTTTTTCAGATTTGTTTAATAAATAATGTTGAAAACCATGATTAATTTTCCTTTTGATTCATAATTATTTACTGTCCATAGTAAAAATAAATTGTATGGCTGCAACGACACAAAACGTGTGACAAATTAAGTAGGCTAAAAACTTCAGTGTCACTGAAAAGAAAACAAAAAAGAACAAAAGTGATTTTAAATTAAATGTGGGAATTGTATGCAAAATGTCCCAAAGTATAATACAGTATACACAAAAAATAGGTTAAAAGTAACAATTTAATATTCCGTCTTTAATCAAATACATTTGGACATTTTAGTTGAAGAATAAGCCTTCATCTTAAATTAATCTTAATTACTAATTGAGACTTTTTTCAATGTAAAAGAACACTTTTACAGCTGGGTTGCCTGACAAAGAGAGCGTCTTAGTTGAGTTTAAAATGCTTGTTTTCACTTGACAATCACAAATGATCACTTTTGTGGGCTGCAGCATCTTTCTCTGAGCTCAAAGATCCACAATAACAGCTGATTCCAGTAAAATAAAGGTCCTGGTGAAAGAACAATAAGCCTCATCAGAATTTCTTACGCGTAAACAAATCCGCATCATCTTATATATGGACCTGATTTGGTCTCTTCCCCCTGCATGAAGCCCCCCCACTCTCCCGCCGGCCTCTCCACCCAGCACGGCTGCGGCGCGAGTGTCAAATTGCGAGCAGCGGCGAGAGCCTTCGCTGCAGGCACAAATGGAAGATAATTGTATGCAGAATGACTGCGACTTGACGACACAGGTGGGGTCTCCTCTAAATGCTTCATTAGTCAGCGCCTCGGAGTGTTTACCGTGAATGGGAGAAGCTGAGCCGCCCACAGATTTCCTGTGACCCCATGGGCGGACTAGCAATCACTTGCATCCTACACTCGCCGAACATCATTCACTGGAGCTTTATAAAGGGAAAAGAATCCCCGATGATAAAGTCAGCTTCTGGAGGCCAGTAAGCTGTGACATAATGATCAGTGGCTGCAGGCTTTCTGCAGAGCTAGTTTGATTAAGTAAGGGATGAGGGCCGAAGGAGGGGCTCTGTGACTAGATTCGTCCCGTGTGTGTTGTCCTGGAAAGGCAACCAGCGCTCGTTGGCCTGCTCAACTGAGCAGACATTAAGGAACGGGTAGCGGTGAACTCAAGAGACCGGGATTTTCTGCCGCCGGCCGTCCATCAGGGACGTTGCAGCAACCTGTGCGAGCACATTTCTGAGCGCTCATTAGATACGAGGCCAGCTGGGCGGCGGCAGGAATGCGGCATGGCTCCTCACAGCACCAGCAAGCATTGCTCTCGATGTGCGTAAAGTTGGCAGGGCGCGATCGGCGTCAGATGGTTTGGGTAAATTTAGAAGACTGGAGCTCGCTGCAGCTCTGCTGCCTCACGCCGAAGAAAACGGAGCCTTTCCTACGTTTCTTTGAGGATTTCTGTGACATACTTGTGCTCAGATTTGTGCCAGTGAGCCGGAAAGTTCTTACACCGCGGCGGTGTCCAGGGCGTTCTCCTGCGCCTTCACGGTCAGGCTCCAGTAACACTGAATGGGATAAGCGGTATGGAAAATGGACGGATGGATAGACAGCAGGAGTCGGGAGGTCGTATCTGCATTTTGTCTCTAACCGGCTGTGAGGATACGCCACACAGAAGTGAAACCAGGTCACCCTTGAAAAAAAAAGCCGATCTCAAGAGGAAGGCCAGCAGTTTGAGCATATGTGTTTTTTTATCTGTCTTTGGAAACTATTTTTGTTTTTGACACTTTGTCCCTATTGTGGCAACATTGTTTAAACCAGGGGTCACCAACATGGGACCCGCAGGCACCAGTAGCCCCCAAGGACCACATGTGGCGCCCACAAGCCTGTTCTAAATACGCACAATCCACCAGTGAGCTGCATCTAGAACCTTATTTTATTCCATTACTCTTCCTGTTTATTCACAGTTGTATTAATATAGATATAAAAATGACAATATCTATAACTAAGCATGAAAACTGTGTTTATTTTGCATAAAGTGAACTCTGACTCTTCTAGGTCAAAGGTCAGTACTAGTAGCCCTTCATATGACACAACACCAATGAAGTAGCTCTCAGTTTCAAAAAGGTTGGTGTCCCCTGGCTTAAACTCATAAAATTGTGGCCTGATTTCTGTTGGAATCAATATGTCATGTTGTGTCTGTGTGTTATGTGTGAAAGTTCTCACAAAAATGTCCTTAAGGTAACATAATTCAAGATTCTTGACATATTAATGCATCCCTCTTGACAAAATGTCTTTTAGACATTAGAACTTCACCAAGTGCAAACGGAGGGTGAGCAGAACTGGACTGTTGAAGTGCACTTTAAATATTGTTAATTTTGTTTATGATTAGTTTCTTATACAGCCCATCCATCACACATACCTGCGCCGACCTCCCGCGGTTATTGGGAAGCCGGGTCCAGCCTGGACAGGTTGCCGGTCCATCACAGGGCAACATAGAGACACGCAGGACCAACAACTATGCACAGACACACCTACGGGCAATTTAGAGAGACCAATTTACCTAAGAGTCATGTTTTTGACTGTGGGAGAACCCAGAGAGAACCCAGAGATGCACAGGGAGAACATGCACATGCAGAAAGACCCCAGGCCAGGATTCGAACCCAGGACTCTCTTGCTGTAAGGCAGCAGCGCTACCAACTGCACCACTGTGCATCATATTAGTGTACAAACAATGATTTTGTCTATGATTTTAGGGAAAGATTCAACAATACAGTAGAGAACGAGATTTAATAACTTTCCAAGTAACCATATTAAAAAACATCTGGCTTAATATTTTGACCCTGACTTCAGGTTAGATTTGGATCATTAGAATCATTTTTGTAATGTCCAGATATATAACATCCTGGAATAAAAAAAAGTAGCTTCACATTTATAAACCCAGCTGTTTATTCTAAAAGGTTAGCATTTAGTACTAGCGACAGATTTTTGTCTTCTTCAGTGAACCAAAACAGAAAATCCTCCCTTCTATTTTAAAGTCCTGTACATTTGCATATGAAACACCACGAAGCTCCACGTTGTCTCATCATTTCTTTATACCGAGCTGGAGAAATCGGGCGCCTGAAGAAGCTGCTTTCACAAAAACACATCAGACCATAAAAGCCGCTGATACTGAAGGATGGGCCGTTTGAAATTCTGTCTGATGAAAATGTTTCCACCCAAATGTCGACCTGAACTTAACTTTGGCTCGTGTTCGAATCACGTCCGTCTGAGATTACATCTCATTTCTGTAACAGATCTGCAGAAGGGGAATTAGCTCCTTAATGGCCCCCACTTCCTGCTAAACTCCAACATTTCAGCTGAAGGAGGTGGAGGAGAGGCGTCTTCGCACCGCACTAAAGATGCATGCATCAGTCTGATCTCGCCTTATCGCCATGATGTGAGTTTTAATATGCTGCATAGCCGCGGCCCTATCAGATCGGATGTGGCTCCGAGCTATTGAAGCCTTCGTGAGAGGAGGGAATGGAGAGGAGGAGCAGCCGAGCGGTCGCAGCTCCGGGTGCGTCGTATTCTTCCCATTTCTCTCCACTTCCAGACAACAGGCCCCGGTGAAATGACTGCGGGTGCTGCCAACTGTGAAATTAATTGAACTTGTGATCCGGAGGGTAGGAAGCAGCATCCGGCCCGAGGAGGCGAGTGTGCATGCGTGCTTACATTTGGCCGTGACAAAGGAACAACGGAGCCCGAAGGCGCTGACCGGATCTGCGGTCAGTTTCCTCGACAAGATGTCTCCGGACGCGGCTGAGCTTCACTTGACTCGTGTGACATTGCGGCTGATTGCGTGAGACGTGCTGTCACGCTGTTGGCTCTTGTTAGAGGCATTATTCTGGAGAGCAATTGGATCTGTTCACAGATCCGAGATGTCAAGCTGATGATAATCAGGGCGTGTTGAGGACAGATTTTCCGGCCAGAGACTGGGCTTGAGTTTGCCAACATCCTGGGCCAGTTTACATAAATAATGGTGCTTCTCGGTCGCGCTCCAGTTGCTGGTGTTCATTAATGAGCAGTTGCAACCACGACGCAATGAGGCAGGTTGGAGACAGAGCTCCAAGTCGGCCAAACTTCTTTACAAGCAAAACAAAAGCAAACAGTCATTAAACCTGCACTGCAGTTTTCTAGATGATTCATCTCCCACCTACTTACAGTTTATCTGGGAGTTTATTACAATTCAGGGGTGTTTGGACCAGAAACAGAAGGTCCAACGTTGGAGTTTTTTTTGAACAAGATGCGTTTAGACTGACTCAGTCTTCAGCGTTTCACTCTTTGCATTTCAACACGAAACACTCATTAAATCCAAAATCCACCGTCTCAAATGCAAAGAAACAAGAAGAAATGGAGGAATTTCCGGAGCAGAAGCAGAAAAGAAGAAAACTGGATATTTTGTTTTGGCTCAAGAAGATTGTACTCCTTTTATTTATTTATTTATGTATTTATGTGTTTATCGTATCAATATGGAGCAAAACCCCTGATGATTTATCCCGACAGCTCATTGCATCTGTGCCGTAAAGAATAAATGTTGTTCTGAAGGGAAAAGTTGGCTCCCACCCAGGAGTAGCTATCTCTAATGTAGGAGCCGGCTAGTGTGAGTGACTCAATGCGATGTTCACCTTAAATTAAGATCACCTTTCTGTCCATTTGGATGATTATGTCCACAATGTGTCCTTATGTCCCCAACGCTTTCCTTAAGATAGTGCAGTCTGTGTTTTCATGCAGGTTTAGGTAAACAGTGGGGTGCAAAATGGTGCCGTTGTCTGCACTTTTACCCGCCCTGGGCCTGAATCCAATCGTCTTTTCTGCACAGAAGCTGTGCTCTCTGATTTCCTCCTACAGCCCGCAAACAACCAAGATCGGTTAATTGGCCACTTCAAGGTGCCCTTAATTGCACGCTTTATTTATCCCGGTTGTCGCTTTGTTACCCAGGACCAGACCTGTCCAGGACGGACCGCACTTCTCGCCCGATGGACTTCGCCGATAGCAACCGGCATCCCAGCCACCCACAAAGAAAATGGATGGGTGTTGTCCTGTGAAAGAAAAACAAGCCTTTCTGTTTTCCTCGGATTAGAGAACGTTAGCAGCAGCCAGATAATCAAATGCACTTGACTCATTCATCATTAGCAAGTGTGAACACCGCTATAAAAGCTGGACTTTTGGCAGCTTGGCTTCGTTTTTCTTCAGAGGGTGCACACAAATATATGGCTGCACCAAAAATTAAGATCTTTATATTCAAATCTCTGCCTAAATTAATCAACAAAACCCTTTTTTTTTTTTTTTTTTTTTACACCGCTCACTCATGTAATGACAACTGCAGTGTTATTTTATAGGTTTTATTGCTGCTCTCCCGGCAGCTCTGGCGATTAGCCTTAGGCTGGTGTGTGCACTAAAAAGGACAAGAACGGACGCAGGTAATTCATCTCATTTAACCTGGTTTGCAACAGCAGTAAGGGAGGAAAAATTACAAATGTATAGTGATGTTTTTTTAATGATTAAGATTAACAAATCTTGGTAGTTAAACAGCAGGAGGTTAGCTTGTTGTGAGTCATTTAAAGCACATGAATATGCAGGTCAAACAGCATCTTGGTTCAGGCTCTTATGTAGGAGTGCTCCTGAGTTTTGATTTGATTTAATTGAGGCAAAGAGAACATGAAGTATGTTTCTCTAACTTTCCCTGTCGGTTCTGGCTGGAGACCGAGTCAAACGGGCCCGAGGCTCTCAGGATGTGACAGAATAGGCCGGCTCTTTAAGCTCTTTGGGTCCCTGAAGTTTTGCAGCACAGAGATACTCAGCCCTGTGGATACAATACAATCTGTGCTGCTCCACATCAGAAGAATCCTCCAAGTTTCATCCAGGTCACATTGCACCACACGGCTTCCCACACTCAGCTGTTGCTGCTCAGGTGGAGACAAGGCAGCACAAGGAACCTATTGGTCAAAGCGTCCAGTTGAAGTACAGCACAACTCCTAATCCGATTTGTTTCTTACTTCAAGCTTCCAAACTCATTTTCTATCTCTGCTATACTCAAAGCCATCGGTTAGACTTTGTCTTTTGTTTCAAGCCATCATTGATTATCATTATTGCATTATTGAGTTTTTTATAAAGGTTTATAACTGATAATGTGAGAAAAATACAATTGTTTGGATTTTATCTCTCAAGTTGACTGATGTGTATTTTATTTTTCAAATTTTCGGACAATAATCAGCTGCCATGGGGTCATTAAAGCTGTTTGTAATATGAACGGCCACCTCAAAATAATCCGATTTCAGAGGAAAATCAGATTTAAGCATCAAGACCTGCAGCGTTAACGTAGCGTTAGACACTTAAGACACACACAAGGATTCACATGTCATAAAACAGATGTATACGGTGTATAAATTTAGAAAAAGACATGTTGCTAAGATATCGGGGCTCTTCATCTTCATCTCTTCATCGGGACGTCGCCCGTGTTGTTATGTTGTAAGAATCTCAGTGCTGAAAAACCACTATAATCATCCTTAGAGGGAGTTCATAGTGGTAAGCTGCTTGGAGGAGCTAAATGGACCGGTGGGGAGAGACCCAGTTTGAGTGCCATTGGGTGTTTTGCTGCTTTGTTCATTTTTTTTTTTTATTATTATTGCAGATAGCTTGATGGGTAAAAACTATACTGTACCGTCTTGGAGATGGTACAGTATGCACGATGTGAGGGCATTTGGTAGTTGACAAGCTTGTAATAGGATCAGCGCAGAAACACTCAAAAGTAAAACTCCTGCGTCAAACCCTGAATTACAGGAAAACCTTTTATAATCGCTGTGACAAACTACCTCTGAGGAGGTTGCTTCGCATTTAGGAACCTAAGCATGCCCGAGTATTGTTCCGTTTAATTAGAACAAGTCGGACACGTCGTTCAAATATCACGACCTTCAAATAAAATAAGGAGCCGTCTTTGTTGCAAAGCGCCATGTCGGCCCGCTCGCCTTAATCAATTAAATGTGTAAGCTTTTAAGCTCATTCCTCCCGATATCTGTGATGTGCATAATAACAACCTCGTTACCACAGGCATCAGCTTTATGTTGGGAGGAGTGCATGCAAAACACATTTTTTTTCTTATACTTTTGTAGTTTATCCTTCAATTGGTCTGCAGTGGAAAAACAGCAAATGTTTGGAGACTGAGTGGCTGTGATGGAGAAACCAGACGTCGTGTAAGATTGAAAGCGGTCGGAGTCGTTCCAGGCGTGAACTTTCAAGCAACACCAGCTCAGCTATCAGCCCATCATTGGCAGCAGGATACACAAAAACACTCTTATTCCAAGCCCTCCTGTTGTCCTACATGGGAAACCTGTCACCCACAACCTTTAGACAACACGGGTCACAAGGAGAAAGAAATGTGACCTTTTTCCAGAAAAGAAACAGTCCTCAGGTGCGTGTGGTTGTTTAATCTACACTTTATATTCATGGTGTTTCTGTAGATGTAGTGATTTCAGAGCGTGAGTGCATGATCTGTTGAAGGACAATCTACTTGTTTTTTTTTTTGAGAAAATTGGATGGTGGATTGAAATTAACAATCTTTGGAGGAGGCACGACTCAGACTGCTTGTTCGTTTAGAGTTTGGCACAAAAGGTCAGGAAATCTATGAGCTATTTGACACCTTGTGAGGAATTTTCTGTTTGTAATGATAATTGTGGTAAATAGACTGGCTCATTTATTGTGTGAACAGAATGAATATCAAACATAAGTATGAAAATCTCTGCAGGGAGTTTTTACAGTTCTGCAAAAAGCAATTCTGGTCATCACTGGATATTAAATGAGACCTTTGACTCAAACATAAGCGCCTTATCTTAAAACAATCTTCAAAGCCTTTTTTCACTAAATGATGCATATTTTCTGCACAAATGAAACTGAAAACCTTTTGTAGAAAAAACTTTTTGTTTAAAATTCGACATGTTTAAAACAAATTTTGAGTAATTCTGTTTAGTTCAATTCAGTCTTTTTATTGAATTCCAAAACACAACAAATGTCACGTGAAGGCGGGTTACGAGACAAATGAATCCAGGTCGTGTCCCGTTACAGATCTGATTCATGCAAAACGCTCCAGTTATTCTGTCAGATTCAGAACAAGATTGAGTCAAATTCAGTCCTGAATAAGTGCAGAAGATGCCAGGGCAGCGAATCATGTAATGCCAGTTGGTTAAAGGTTTTGTACCTAAGGGGCGAGGCCAGTTGCACTGAGCCAATGACATTGCAGCAATCCCTCCTGTGCAAGCAAGGGGCGACAGTGGAGACAAACCACTTCCCTTCAGCAAGAAGAACTCTTCGAGCGCCACCAGAACCAGTATTTGCAGCCATCTGTTGTGACCCACTGGGGGATTAAAAATCTCTAGAATACTTTGATATACAGAGGATTTGATGATTTACTAAATTAATTCAAGGTGCCCCGAACCTAAAAAAAGATTTAAATCATTAGCCTACCACCACCATGTTTAAAAATGCTGCTGAGCTGCAGTTTAGGACATTTTTCAAAAGGTCTTGTCCATTTAGATGCATCTTTGCAAGCTTAAGTTTCTCTGAGTGTGTCTGAGTATTGCGTTGTCAGCTTTGGGGGAAAATTGGCAGTTTTCTTTTTTTATATATATATTTCTCAGGGTAGAATGATGGACTTCAAAACATTTGAAAAGGTTTCGTAACCTTTTCCCAGAGGGTTGCACTGCAACAATTTCTGCACTTGCTTATGCCTTTTCATCTTTGTATTGTGTTGACGCACAAATTTAAGTCCCAGAGCAGCAAAACAACAGTTTTTATCAAGGAGGTCCTGACGATCATGTCGTCAAATTCATTTGATTAGCAGCTTCTGGCTGCTTCTATCTCCCTAGATTCTGCAGAAGCAGCAGCTGTAAAAAAGAAAAGAAAACGATTTCACATGCTTTTCCATTTTGGCTTTAATTCGCTTTAATAAAGTTTGATAATTGTTGAACATGTGTTTTTGTACACTTGAGATGAGATTTAAATCCTTTTTTAGAACCTAGTAACGACAGATGAGTTTTATTACATCCTAATACTTAAAATCCTAGAATTAAAAGTGTGCTTCTCTGTGTTTCGGCAGCAGAAAAGACAACCACATCTTCCCGGGAAAAGATAGAAAAAAAAATGTTTGTTTGAGATCTTCTTCTGCTGTTTCTCTGTTGTTGCTGTGGTTACAGAATTTAAATGTAATCTTGATCTTTCTGAGTGGTGCAGTTGTCCCGTCAGCCCGACTGCTGCACACAGATGGTGTTTCCTCTCTGACACCTTCCTTGTTGGCTTGAGAGACGCTTTTGTTTGTGCGTTGCTAGATAATACAAGCTCCACCTGCTGTTTCTGCCGCGGCTCAACTTTGTGAATGCAGATGAAGACCGTGGCTTCTCATTAGCCTCGGATTTTGAATTCTCTTCAGGCATGAAGAGGAGGGATTCTTGTTATTAGTGACTGTTTTCTAAAGAAAACAAAGATCTAATGTCTAACTTGTACTTGCCAGTGGGAACTTTGCTCTGAACACTTTGGTATTTCTAAAGCAAAATTCAACAATGGCACACACTAAGCACTGGATCTGCTGGAGTTAAATTTCACTGATAGCTTATGTTGCATGCAAACCATCTAAATTACCTCTAGGTTTATGTCACTACTCGTGAACATGCTTATCTAGTTGGATTTATTAAGTTTACTTATGTAGAACCACGTCATAGAGATTACAAAGAGCCATTTAGTAAAAAGACAAAAACTAAACAGGACAAAAATGTGGACTCGTTACAAAGCTGTCCACAAACATCCATGTGACACTTTTGGACATGCTTATTATCACATTTGTTTCCCATCAAATGTATATGATAAATATAGTGTAGTTAGTATGATATGTTGAGGCTTTACTAAAGTGAAAGGTTTTGGGTCCAATCACGAACCCAGAGGGACTCCATAATTAGCAATGGAGGCATGAGGAAGACCACAACATCAACCAAGAATATTCTGTCCATAAATATAATTTAAAGTAGCTCAGCATTTCTGATCATCACAATTACAAGTTTGGGTCTAAAATAAAATTATGATTGATTTTGATTGATTCAGGGTGGATTTCTAAAGTATAGACATCTCTCCTTTAATATCTATACTTTTCCTTGTTGGTATGATCTAAATACAGACTGAAGAGCTTCAAATTTTCTTTCACTGCTGATAAACATTAGTTTTTCTTAGAATTGTCAAGAAGAAGATTGTACATAGAGCTTTAACTGAGTAGAATTCCTGGGTCAACAACACAAAAAGAAACAATAGGCGCAATGTAGAGACTGTCCCTACACTAAATGTTGATATGACTGTTATAAACAAAAACTGGTACTGACAAAGTCCAATTACTCCTGTGGTAATTTGTAATTTTAAGCCGTTATTACTCACCATTAACTGTATTTGCTGTTGCACAGTGCAGTAATCCACCTCCTTTGCTATGAAGCCCTAAAATGTTCTGTTGCAAGCAATTATCTTTAAAAGTCTCATAATTGGCAAAATTAAGACCACTTTGAACAGGATTACCAACTAGTTGGTAATCCTGTTCAAAATCACATTTTGTTATACTGGGTAAAATCGTACGTCAATCCAGATAGTAGTAAATGAACTATGCATTCAGAAAAAGGAGGTTCACAGTGAGTGTTGTTCCTGCTCTCACCCCCTCTGTCCCTCATATTTCGGGGGTATCACCTTATCTATTGGTGCTCCCAAGCTATAGTACAGGAGAACGCTGGAGAATAAACTATAGTGTAGCTCCAAGAAACACCTGAGTGTATTAAAACAAAATGAAATTCATAAATTCAACACGTATCTTCAATAGAAAACCACCCTGAGACAAAAAGCACGGCCGTCATCTAGCATCACTCTTGACACATTTTCCTTCTTCATCTTGATGAAGTGCTCAGGAACATCTAATTAAACTGAATACAGCATGCCTCATTTGCACAGAGATCAGTTGTTTTACATCCCCGCTCTGCCTCGCTGGCGCACATCAGCCTCTTAAAAGATTCAAACTAAATTCCCTTCCTGCCTCTGGATGTGCATCTTAAACGCATCATTTTTTAATCAAACCCTCAAATAAATATTTTTTGCACTTCTCTTTTTGGTCAGATACATAAAACACTTCTTAAAAAGAATAATGCGATAAATTAAGCTGTCAGAGGAGGTTATAAATAAAACATGTGATTTTTTTTTTTTATTGGATTTCAGAGGATTTGCCTTGAGAGGAAGATATGAGCTTAGAGCTGGTGAACAATCACTTCCACGTCCCAAAACTAAATTAAAATGAAACTGAAGAACGAGTGAAACTTTTTGGGGTTTTCCAAACCAAAATTTAGGATGTTGAAGTCTTTACTTCCCATTTTATAGGCAGATTGAAGCTTTTGCTACGGCAGTGTCAGTTTTCAGTTATTGTTTGCTGATGCCTTTCATGTCCCGGTGTTGTGGACACTTTTAAACTGGTGTCATTGCTGTGACGCGTTTGCAGTTATTGTCCTGGCAATTAGGAGGAATAACAAGGAGAGAGGCAGCACAAGACGGACCGGTGAGCCATCAGAAATCCGCTGTGAGAGGTGGCATATTTAACACTTGACCCCATTACGGAGGAGAAGCAGGGAGGTGTGTTTCTGCTTTGCTGCCCTTTGCACTGACGCTGTTAATTTCAGGAGATTACGTGATCTTTGGCTGGCCTACTTTCTGCTTTGATACCAACACTGTCAAGTTCAGACAGAATTAATAACCGGCGTATTTTTCCCACTGCTTCGCCCAAACCCTCCTCCGACCTTTCACTCGTCGGTTTTCGAGCGCTTTCTGTCGGATTCTGTAATCTACCCCGAAAGCTTTCAGGAAATCAATTAAGATCAAGAGCTGAAATACCAATCTGTCTGGAAAAATCCAACATTAAGAGGTAAAGGAGGAACATAGGGTTACACGGTGTTGTACCGAGATCTCCTTGGAGTGGCTGAGCATTTAAGGACGCAAGCAGAACTTATTGCATCATTAAAACTAAACATTAAAAGGCCAGAATTTTCTAAACTAAATTATTCTAGCTCAGATAGTATCTCCTTTATGTAAGGATGTCTCCAGACTATCTTCCTACCTACTTTTCCTCCAGTTAAAAAGCATTTTTTCCCCTTAAACCAGAAAGAACGAAGACTTGGATATGTTCCGGGATTTCTTTTTTTCTCCAAAGATATAAAATAATTGTGTGACTGAAACATGAACTTTAAAACCCTCTAAATAATTTATCTGAGGGGAAATAGAACTGGAGCTTCATAAATTGACTCGATCCACCTAATTTGTTGTGGCTGTCATTTTAGCAACATATTCGCTGAGTGTGGTTCACTTTAACATCATTTTCTGGCCAGATCTCTTGGTCACAGTCACCAGCGAGACTTTCGACGAAACCATAATACAAAATTAGTCCTATTATCTCCCCTTTCAGGGCAGATTCTCGTTTTCTGGCCTGAACATTCAGCGCGGCGTGTTTTCTTTGTATGGGGGGTCTGTTTAACCCTGTGGTACCCTTCATGCTGCATGCACCCATCCAGAACCCAGACACAAAGTGAGTCCGCATCATTACATTAATTTTGAGATATCATTTCAGCTTTCTGTGTTATGGTGGAAAATGTTTCTGAAACGTCATGACAAAAGAACTTTAAGGTGGTATATTAGGATTTAATTGAATAGCATCAACCTTGTACATCTAAGGTGACCAGAATGTGAATAAATATATATAACCATGTGAATTTCACATGTATTCAGTATATCAATAAAGTATCACTTTGAATTGAATTTTATACATTACATTGAAACACATTTATTTATTTTACTGGGTTGGACTCTTTGTAACATAAATTCAACAAGTTATCACACATTCCTCAGAGATTTTCATCCATGTCAGGATGATAATTTCACGCTGATGCTGCAGATTTATCCCCTGAACGTCCATGATAAGAACCTCCTGTTCCACCGCATCCCAGAGGTGATTTGTCGGGATCTGTGACTAGTGACTAGGGTACGGTGAACTAGCTGTTATATTTTGGGTGTTGGGTGAATTATTGCGTAATCCTGCTGGACGTAGCCGTCAAAAAATTAACAAGCTGTGCTCTTAAAGGCAAACATGACTTTGTTGCTTTCAGATCCATTTGCCCGTTCTGAAATCCTTAAAAAGGATTTAGTTGTTTTGGTGCCTTTTGCAGGGAATATGTTCCAGAATAACTAGAAATTAAAACTCTTTCAGAGCTTTTAAACTGATACTGTGGAGCTAGAGGCTTAATTTCAGTGTATGTGCATTTTTAGTTGTTTTATTATATAAATGTAATTCATACTCCTTTGATGCTTATCGGGGTTTTTGCGTGCAGCTATGTAAATTAACTGTGCTGCCGCTCAGAGGCGGCTTGTCAGTAGGGGGCGCCAGGGTGCGGCCCTCCGATCAAAATATCAGGAAATGACTATAGACAGTAAAGTTAAATTACAAAATAAAAATCAATCACTGCATCTGTTCACTCTTAAAATGTGTTTTGCTTTTTTTTATTCACACTGTATTTTGGCTTTATTTGAAGTCTGAATGAATGTTTTTATATAGAAAGGGATGCCGGCTAGATGAGTGTGTATGTATGGGTTTTTTTTTTTTTTTTTTTTTTCCCCCAGTGTCCTGTCTAGCAATGTGGCAATAAAAATTGATATCTTAATGCCAAATAGAGCTCGACAGATTTTACTTTCACAAGTGGAGCAAACAGCTTTCGCCATAATGCTCCGCTTGATTTGTGCGTGTAAATAGCTTTATTGTGATTCCTGCAGGGAGAATTTCAAATTATATGGACACTACAATGGGAAAGTAGGAGAGTAAAAGAAAAACAAGAAGAGGAAAAAAAAGAGAAAGAAAAGGGTGAAAGAAAGAAGAGATAGAAGGAAGAGAATGATAAAACGTCCTCTGTCTGCTCCATCACCTGGAAAGAGACACAAAAACAACAGCACAACCAACAGACATAAAGCAACAGATACAATCGTGTAACACCTTGATAACATTGCTAAATCATATGTATTATTATGTATGGTTTTTAAACTTTTGACTTCCATGTTACGTCACGCTGGTCTCTAATTGATCATTTACTTGAAGATTCCCCTCAGGTTGCAGCTCTCTTTGCCTCTAGCCAATCAGCTCTTTCTGTCATTCTTCATCCAATCAGATCAACTCATCATATATGTCCATCAAACTCACAGGCTGGGGATCTTAGACACGCCAATGTCGCTCAGACATGATGTAAACGAAGAGTCGTGCAACAACAGTGACCAGAACGCCGACAAAATACCAATTTCACATGAATATTGCTGGAGGAAGAAAAGCAGATAAGTGGATTTAGACAGGACCGACCAGCAGCAGTCTGGTGACTGTGGGCAGATTTATTTTTAAGCAGAGTTTATTGTTGTGGGGTAATCTCTGACCTCTACTATGTGCCCATCAAAATCATTTATCACCTGCTGCCGGACTCCCTTGAAAGGCAGGTTTCCTGGTAAAATAAAGGTTTAGTAAAACATTTAAAAACTAGGTAGGTGGTGGTTTTTAAATATTCTTTAATTGTTATTAAAGGGCCTAAAGCGAGTCAAGAAAATATTCCCCGCACCGTTTTACAGTCTGAACTACACAGGAAGAATGGATCCACGCTTTAATGTTGTTTACCAAATTCTAACCCAACTACACTATTTTTTGTCTATTGTTGCCTGTCAGTCATCTTGAAGCAGTTCTTTCTCTTCTGACATCATCGTGGTGCTTTTATTGGCACCACTGTTGCTCACTTGTTTTTGTCTTCTTTTTTTTAAGAACAACTCTCTGTAAACCTCAGAGATCATCACGTCTAGATGCCTAAAAGCCCCGATTTGCTGCAACGTGATTGGCTAATTCCCCGTTTATTTTAAATTGCAATCAGGCAGGTATTCTTAATCACTTAATCAATGACTCTGTTTAGACACTGGGATGATTTGAGGCAATTCAGCTTTTTTCACTCACCTGACAACAAAAATGTAAAAATATGTGAATGAGATAAACATTCTTTGAACTTTTCCATTTTAAAAGTTCAAGATATGAGTCCACAGAGAGAAACAAAGAACCAGATGTAAATAAACCAATCCGAATCAGACTGCAGATCCATCTGCTAAAAAATAAAAACCCAGACACATTTGTTAATATTTAACGGGTTTTTTTTACAAGTATTTGCCTTGTGCAAAACTGATAAAACTAGGTGAGCTCACTCCTTTTGGGACTTTGACTTTAGATCAGAATATTTAAGAAGAGAAACATTTAAAAGCTTGACTTTTGAAGAACTTAAAACGTTCAGTTTATCACATCTCATTGTCACACTTGCACGAACATCCGTCTAACTAATCCTTACACTTTGTAAAAAAAAAAAAAAAAAAAAAAAACTTTGCAACATGGTTGAGAAAAGTACATTTAAAACTTTTGCAATTTCATGGGAAACACTGACAAGCTGGTCTGGCTGATAAGCATGGCAGCGCAGCATTTGTTGCAGAGCTGGAGGAGGAGGTTAAGCGTGATGCACACGCAGGGGGCAATACGGACGTGGGCATCACACTGTGCATGCATCCTAATGTCCGAGAGATGCTGAGCGCGCCCCGAGGCATTCTCTGTCAGGTTTCAACTGAAAGCAGTCCATGTTTCAGATGTGTCTGAAGCTGAAAAATAAATCAAAAAAGCGTCTGAACAAAGGTGGGGAGGTGGGAACAGCTCCTTTCATGCTGCTGGAGAAAGTAAACACGTTCTGGTCAGATGGTTTTAGGTGTTTTGTGGCTGGATTTACTGGAGAGGGGAAAAAAAGTAAGGAAACAACCTCAGAGGGGAGTCTGCTTGAAATTCCTGTATTTATTTGGATATAAAAAAAAAAAGTACCTCTTGGCAGATATGCTTACCCCAACGAAGCTGTAAGTCTGGTTCCAGGCAAACAAGAGCATCTCATTAAATGAGAACTTCATGAAAACGTTTAACTCATTTCACTAAATGCATTCAGAGATTCGCATACGGAGATGTATTACATACAAAGTGTTTATTTCTGTCCTCTGACGAAGCGAACCTAAAACATTTGCATGTTACATAAAACAGATGACAACGTCTGTTATATACAGAAAGGTGGTTTTAATGAAAGTATGTGTGTGTACTGGACAGTACCGCCTCTTTTCCATGATTCCCTGCTTCAGTGCATGGAGGCGATCAGTCTGTGGTTGTGCTGCGGCCTTCAGGAAGCCCAGCTTGCTTTGATTTCAGACTCATCTGCGTCGTTGGTTCTGGTGTCTCTCAGCTTCCTCTTGACAATCCTCCATAGATTCTCTATGAGGTTCAGGTCAGGCCAGTGGACCGGTTTCTGGTACCTTTGGCTGTGAGGGCCAGTACCAGATCCTGCTCGTCCTGTATTTATTCGTCTGATATTCAAAATTTTTAGGAAATTGAATTTTCACAGTACTGTGAACATTGTTACCTTCCAGCTAGAAGGTCCTGGTTTCCCATCCTGACCTGGGTTCTGTCTTCCTGGTGTTTGTAGCTTCTCTCCGTGCATTTGTTGTTTCTCTTTGGCCACTACGGCTTCCTCCCGCAGTGAAAAAACATAAACGTTAAATTAATTGGTCTGTCTAAACAGACGTTAGGGATTGACCTGTGATGAACTGCCGACCAATGACCGGTAGCAAGAGGCACCAGCGGCTGTACGGACAACCGGGTTCAGACATTAGGTGGATGGATGAATTAATTAATTTTGGCTTTTCTTTAGCTGTAGGCCATAATCAACAACATTAAAATAAATAAATGCTTGAAATATGCATTACTCTGTATTCATGAATCTATATAAAATGAATTTCTGTTTAAATTTAAGTCCTAAAACGAATCAATATCTGGAGAGTTTATCTCTATAAAAATGCCAAATCTGTTTTAACCCTGAGATAATAAGAGCCTAAACTACAGATAAAAACACGCTGGAGCTGTCTGAGGCCATGCAGAAAACTACAGTCTGTGCTGGAGCAGAGTTTGTTGCTGGCCCCGTTTTTTGTTTTTATTTTTTGCCTCTATTGGTTTCCATATTGTCAAACTGGGACAGCTGAAAATTGCCATGCAAAACTAGCGGTTAGTGGTTCCTCAGAGCTGCACTTCCCTGGATGTACAGAGGATTTTCACTGGATTGCTTTCATGCCCAAAAAAATGCTTGATTCCTCCAGGAGTTGATAAAAAAAAAAAAAAAAAACGATGAGAAAACTCTCCTTTTTAGAATACTTCTGTGGTTTGTTGGGTGGGTCTGATGTGTTAATTATTGTAGGACACGAAGTGGTCTTACAGTGAGGGCAATGCTCTTTACTGAGAGATCAGAGGTTTAATTAATCAATTAATCAATCCAACCCCCCAAAAACTCTCATTTGTTGATTAATGTTTCATAGCCTTTCATGCTTTGAAAAGATTTAATATCAAGTTCAACACATCTGCTTCAATTAGTCTTTGGATATCTGAAAACTATGTGGATCGGTCCCACATCTCTAACTGCTGGCCTGCAGCTACGAGGCAAAGCTGAGGCCAAATTACACCGAGGAACCTCTGGTTCATCTTTACGAGGGAAAGACCCAGATTTCAGATTAAAAGTCAAAATGGAATATGTGGAACATGAAGAGACCACTATGTGTGTCCCATTTACCTTTTGTTTTCCACTTCATAAACAGTGTTTTGGTTCACTTTACATGGAGTTTATCCACCCTTTCTTATGCATCATTGTGATGGTTTGCAAAGGTGTCCCAAGCCACGACTGGAGCAAGTTTTGTCAAGTTACAACCACTAATTTCAGCGTGATTTACATGTAGAGCTTCTGTGTGCAAACATCTATTTTCAAGTGTTGCCACAGATCTTCAACTTTCTTTGTCTGAACTTTGACTAGGCCGTTCCAACTGATGTGTATGGTTTGATCTACCCCAGTCCACAGTAGATGTGGCTGTATGTTGAGGAGTTGCTGTCCTGCTTAAGTAGAGTCTTTTTGTAGAGTGATCACTGTCCTGTTGCTCCACCTGAGCATTGGATCACAGCTCCTCCAGTGTTGCCATTGGCTCCTCTGCTGCTTCTCTCATTAACGCTCTCCTGGTCCAGCCTGTCAGTCTAGGTGGACCTCCATGTCCTGATAGGTCTGCAGTTGGTCCATCCTCTCTCCAGGTCCAGATGATGGGTTGATCAGAGCTCCTGGAGATGGTCAGAGCTCAAAACTGAACCAGAACTTTCTCCCTGTCTTGTCTGCTGGGTTCCTTGGTCGTCATGTTGTTTACTAATGTTCTTTAAAGGACCTCTGAGGCCAGGAACATTATGCTCAAATTAAACTAGACAGACAGAGTGACTGATTATGTATTAGGCGACTTGCAAAGTGAAATGGATTTTATTTTTGGGTATGAGTGAAAAATCCGACCACACCTTCAAAAATCAGCATTTCCTTCCATCTCCCAACTATGCAGCGCTTTGTGTTGGCCTGCCACAGAGAATACCGTTGAAATACAACGTTATTTGTGTTTGAGGGCTCTGCACAAATCTACCGAATGTCAAACACACAAGAAATGAAAGCGATTAAGATTCTGAGACCTTGGTGAACAGAAACAACACCGTCATTTGTTTTAATGCAGTTCAGGAGCAGTCCAGTTACAGAACAATACTACTGCATTCAATGTCTCCAGATAGATAAATCGATTTCCCGTTAAGCTGGGTCACCAGAGACAACCGGTACAAATGCAAAGGGAGCTATTTGGGTCAACCTTATTGGGCCCATCTTAATGCAACGCATTGTTTGAACGCTACAGCTCTTTTGTTAGACCATAATGCTCGTGTTTTTTTTCTTCTTTATGGCGTTATATACGCAGAGAGGCATCAAGGGGAGGTGACGGGGAAGCTTGTGCTGCGTTGTATAAAGCAGACCATTACCTGGGCCAACAGGAGCCACAGAGACTACCATGACTCACGTTAGATTAGAACAAGCTTCTTTCACTGCTCCCTGGGGTAACATTTATCTTGTGGCAGCCACCAAATATTGACTGTAATGGTGACAAATGTGGTCTGCATAGTACACTTTACTGCCAACAGTGTGCCCATCCCCCCCCCCCTCCCTGTATAAGGTCAGTTCATTACTGGATTTCATTATATGCGCAGGACAGGCTGCCGCAAGATTTGAAAGACACCAATTTACTTTTAACAATATGCAAGGCTCCCCTAATCCCTCACCGTAGCCCTCATCGGTGAAACGGAGGGCTCTGAATATATAGCCCATGAATCTTTAACCACCCTGCTCCGTTCCGTTGTTTTAACAACCCGGTTGGCCAAGTTGCTTCTGCTGGCGGAGCTGAAATTCAGAGTCGAAGCTCAGGAGTTAATCCCCGCGCTTTGTGCTGTACCACCTAGTCATCTGGGTCGTCTTGGAGCAGGTGAGAGATGACGCATCCACACCTGATCACTCAGAGCCCCTCAGCAGGAGTTTTCTTTATCAGAGGCTCCAGTTTCCAGGACCCTGCAGTGCCTCGTGTTGCTTTATGTAACTTGTGTCCCCGCTTGTGTGGACAGGTTCTCCGTGTGGCGTGCAACACCCTGAGCCCTGAGCGCTGGCCTAGTTAAAGGGGTATTTTAAGACTTCCCACACGGGTTCATTTGCCCTTATCTCCTTCTCAAGTTCAGCTGTTTTCTTCTCAGAGCTCAAGTGTCAGGCCTCAGGAAGTAAATCGAACTAGATGCACCATTGTGAAGGTGAATTTAGCCCAACATGTTGCGGTCAAACTTGTTGTTGTTCTTTAATTAAAGACTCTACAAGTAGGTCATTCATCTTCTGAAGGAAAACAATCGCCTGGGTTTAATAAGGAGAAGACGGATCGCATAACATTACCTAATCACAACTATGTCCATATTATTTGAAAGGTTATGCAAAATATAGGTTTCTGCTCTATTTTTCTAAATACATATTTTTTCTGTTGACTAATCAAATAACTGGTTTCAACGTGAAATAGATTGAGCCGTTTACATTTGGAAATGTGCTGGTTTCCTTATTTGTATCCTGATTGGTTTATAGTGATCAGTTGCTGCATTTTCCTAATTGAGCCACTAGGTGTCGCTGCATCAGACGTAAACATTGTTCAGTTTCTCCCAGCTTTCCTTACATCTTGGTTGGCAATTAAATAGAACAGATCGCAGTTAGATAAATGGAGATTTTTCTATTTATCACCTATCTGTCTCCTTGGTTGACTCGGCTGTTCCTCGATCACATTTAAAGTCATATTTCTTGATTACAATGACGGCCAAATTACACCAATTTTGAATCTGAGATTCTCTAAATTCTCCGCATAATCAATACAGAAATTGAAATGGTATTTTGAATATTTTGGTAAGACTTCTTAAAATAAAGAGGCGTTACAGGGCTGAACAGTGGCACAACTGATAGCACTGTTGCCTTGCAGTAAAAAGGTTCTGGGTTTGAATCCTGGTCTGGGTCTTCCTGCATGTTCTCCATGTGTGGGTTCTCTCCAGGAACACAATAGGTATGAATGTGAGTCTCTGTGTTGACTGGTGACCCGTTCAGGTTGTACCCCGCGTCTTTTCTAATGAGCCACCACCCTGCATGGATAAATGGAAATAGACGGTAGCTGGATCTAAAATATTGACTTAAATTTTCTTAATCCACTAAGGTTTGTTATTATCTGCAATGTTGCACTCAAAACCCGCTTCCTAAATACCACAGTCTATGGTCATGACAGATGAAGATTAGAGGCCCTAATAAAAACTGCAAAAAAAACATGATTCACACCTTCTTTCAAATTCCCGTCATCTTTTTCAAAAGGTTTTTGTAACTTTGCTGTAATTATTTGATTATGAGTGGATTCCCCCCCGCCCCCCTTATTTGGTACGCAGTGTTGCAATTAAATGTGGACACGTTAACTCGCTGCACTTTTGCATTGCAGCACAATTTGTGAGGACTTTGTGGATTGGACAGATGCTGAAACTTTGTTTTTTTTGGATGAAAAATGGGTGCATGAAGGAAGAGTGCTTGTTATTCATAAATAAACTCTGTAATACCTCCGTATGCTAAATCTGTTAAACTGGAGTGCCTTTGTTTGGACCTTCTGCAGCAGCGCAGCCGAATGGGAGCCGTCATTATCACTGTGCAAATAATTCATCAAAACATGACTCTTAGCACACAAACACATCATTTGCGAGGACGGCACAATCTTTTTTTTTTTCATTGGTTTGGATGACATTAAATCTTTGAAAGAGATCCATTTTGTTTTAAGACTGAACCAAAGGGGGAAAAAACAAAGCATTAAAGAATAAGGAAAAGTGAAGCACGCCCTGGATGTTTGGGCCAGCACGGTGCCCCACATTCTGCTCCAACACCCAATGAATGCATCAGATTCTGCATAAGAAACTGGAGTATGATCAGGAGCAGCTCTATAAATTATAAATCCGTCCTCGTCTACAGCTCGACTATCTGGATCACTGCTAAACATGCATTTAAATAAATAAATAAAAAAGAGTGAAGAAGTGAAGATTTGGCTTTTAAGGCTTGTGCTGTGAAAGAGAGCATGAGTTGGTTCTGCAGGAAATGAGTGATATGCTGATATAATGATGTGACCCAGCAGTGGCTCTGTCTGTTTCCGCTCTGCGCCGCTTTTATCATCCGAGGTGATTTAAACGGATGCAATCACAATATGGCCTCGCTCAAACAGCAGCGGAGTCATTTTAATGGCTTTTGGATAAATTTAATTAGCAGCGTATCATTTGACATCGTCTTTCCCCCTGCGTTCTGTTATTTGTGTTTCCGTCGGCACGGCCGTGTAACAACCTCTGCTCCTCTCCTCGCACCGGTTTCTGTCAGATGATGATCTCCAGTCGAGCTTCATTCATCAGACTCTCACTGGAAATTAGATTGGAACGTGCAATGTTTATGCTGGATTGTTTTAATCTGCTGAGGGGGGGGAGGTGGGTGGGATAATGGCTTTTGATCCCCGTCAAGAGAAAGAGGTACCAGCTAGAACATAATGGAGGCCCATTATGTTCCCGAACTCCTAATCAACGTTTCTGATTGTGATTAAATTGAAATCTGCACCTTCAACTGTGAGAAGAAACACGCTCGCTGCTTTGTTTCTGGGATCAGATTAAAGGGGCTGTTGGGCTGCGGAGCAACAACATTAAAGAAACTGGACTGAACCTTAAAGGCAATCAGCTGGAGAGAAAACATTTCCAGTTCACACTCATCCAATCAGAATCATCCAAAATGGGCTTTCAGTTTACTTATTTGCCACGTTTATGCATGAAAACCAATATTTCTGGGATGTCTGTGAACCAGCAAGCAATCCTGGTACGTTTGTAGCCAAAAGACTCATCCCATCAGGAAAAATGTGCAGAAAGCCTACAGGGCAGCTTTCATACTGTTTGAACTTTTCAACATTTTGTCACGTTCCAGCCACAAACATCTGTGTGTGTGAAAGACCAACGCAGAAAAGCGCAGATTAGTTTTAACACCATTTTTTACATATAAAAACTGAAAAGTGTGGCATGCATCTTTACTCTCATCATTCTCTTTCACTCTGTGCACCTCAAACTTCAGGAACAAGACAGACTCATTTTATCCGCAGAAACACTGAGATGACTTTGCAGTCATCGGATGCATCACATGGACAGGAAGCTGAGTACAGGGAGCTGGAGGACCGCTTTGTATCAGGGTGGGGAAACAATCATCTCCTCCTGAATGTGAATAAAACAAAGGAGATTGTTGTAGAGTTCAGGAGAAACAGGAATAGGTCCAACACTATTACCATCCTGGGGAGAAGAAGTGGAGATGGTGGAGGAGTATAGATACTTCAGTGTTCACCTGGACTGGAGATGCAACTGTGAAGCTGTCTGGATGAAGGGGCAGAGCAGACCGGACTTCCTGGGGAAGCTTAGGTCCTTCAGGGCTTGTAACAAGACGCTGCAGATCTTCTGTAGGTCTGTGATGCAGCATCAGAGCATTTTACCTAAAGAAGCTCCACAAGCTGATAGAGAAGGTTGGTTCAGTTCTTTGGACCCTTGAACATCTGGAGAGGCCGGCAAAGAAGGATTCTTCATAAAACTAAAAACATTATAGACAACCCTGAGACAGGCCGCTACAGGAGATCCTTCCTGCCCACAGCCATCAGCGTCTACTGCAGCTTCTTGAAGAAACCCCATAACATGAGTTACACCAGCGTTTCATTTCCCTTTGGCATTATTCAAACTGATACCCCAAAATTAAATCCACCACAACTGATTTCCTTTAAAACACACTTAACAGACACATGGTTTTGCCCGTAAGCAAAACCATGTGAGGTTAGAATATGCCATCCTCATGGGGAAACAGGGTGGAAGCAGAACCGCGCTGCCTGGCTGCTTTTCTTCACCAAGGGACAGGGAAGCTGCTCAGAGTTTATGTGAAGATGGAGCTAAATACAGGAAGAAAACATGTTAGAGGCTGCAGAAGACATGAGACTTTCAGCAAGACAGCAACCCCTAAACATACAGCCAGAGCTACATGGAAATGGTTTGGGTCAAAGTATATCCTATACTTGAATGGCCCAGTCAAAGCCCAGACCTAAACCCAGCTGAGAATCTGTGGCGAGACTTGAACCTTAATGTTCACAGATGTTCTCCACCCAGTCTGGCTGAGCTTGAACAACTTTTTTAAAGAGGAACAGGCAGACGTTTCAATCTCTAGATGTGCAAAAGCAAAGTAGAGACACCTTACAGAAGACTGGAGCGTGTAACTGCAGCAAGAGTGGGTTCAAATGCACGCCACACTTTTCAGATTTTCATTTGTAAAGAATGTCTAAGCCATTTACGGTTCTTCTTGGCTCACAAAAAACTCAGTTCTTCCAAATATTCATGGTTTGACACACAGTTCAGATGTCCTGGAGCAATGCTACAAATACAAACGCACGGCACACTTCATTTATAAAAAAAAAAATGTCTAAAACCATATATTCTTCACAATTATGTACGATTTGTTAGGTCTGTCAAATATAATCCCACTAAATGTTTGTTGAAATTTGTAGCTCTAACATGACAAAACGAGAAAAACTTTAATCAGGCTGGAACAATTTTATTTAATTAGTTATTTGTTTTTTGAGGTTAAATAAGTCAACTGTGCTTTTTGGATTTTGGCAGCAGTCAGAGCCATTTGTGATTTTAAAAAAAACTCAGTTCTTCCAAATTTTCATGGCCTGACACACATTTCAGATTTCTTGTAGTATTGCTTCCTAATCTTTGGCTCAGGAGCCCAAGTTATGAAAAGACAAGTGATGATCTCCAGATATTAAAGTGAAATGTAGAAATTTATGCTCTTTGCATACTTTCACCATATTTGTATAGAAATAGATAAATAGATTATGATGTTTTCTGTCATAAATTTCTGCTTCCCAGAAGGCAGAAAGTTAGTAACTAATTTATAAATGTCGTTACAAGAAAAGTTGATGTTTTATTTAAGTAATCTATATGTGTAAGGACCTCTCCAGTATCAAAGCACATGCAAATGTCAAATTCTGATTTACAGTAAAGTGAACCTGATCCCAATTTATCAGGATGCACGCCCTGCAATGAAGGTGCACAGGAAAGATTTAAAATGCCCCCACGCCATCAGCAGCTGAGAACAAGTCGGTGCTTCATTACAATCAGACGCCGCTGATATAAGTTTGATGCATCCGTTGTCTGGTTAAAAGATAAAAGAACACATTTGCTGCTGCCTTCAGCCTGTCGTGGCAATCTTCACAAAGTGCTTGTTTTGTTATTATGTTCCAGTGTCGGGAGCAACAGAGACAGACACCTGAATCAAATGAATTCCAGTCATGCAATGCCCACCAGGATTTCATCTCCACCCAGTCATAACCTTTGCGAACGCGCAGACAGATGTGTCTGGCACCCCGAATGAACAGAAACAGAGAGAGGTGGGGGGAAAGAAGGAGCCACTCTGAGGGCTTGTTAAAGCATCACTCCGTCTTTTGGGAAGAGCGAGGACGCTGTGTGTTTTTTAACTCCCCCATAACCTCATATTCCCCAGCTTTTCCCTCTCTCTCCAGTGCCATTGGTTCACTTTTAATTTAGTTTTTCATCCGTCAGGTCCTCAAAGCGCCATTTCCCTTGTTTCTGTTTTAGTAATTTATAAAATGCTGTCTGTGTGATGGTCACAGTGTATTAACCATGGGCCTGCGCTTGCTTTAAACACAGAACGCTCTCATCTCATGCTGTGGTGGAGCCCTCTGTTAAGATTAAAAATCATTATATCTTACGTTGGAGTGTAAAATCCTTCACGTGAGAAGTCCTGCATCGATATATCTCGAGTCTAATTGGAAAGGAGATTGTTTTAGTTAGAGAGAAAAGAGAGCAGAAAGATCAAGACGTCCTCCAGGAGCACAGACCGAAGAAGGCTTCATGGAGAGGATTCGAGTTAACAGGAACGTCATTTGCCTCCCCTTTAAAGGAGAGATGCACATCAGTCTCACCAACAGTTGGCTCCGTTTCCTCTGGCTGTAGAGGAACACTCTGAAGACTGTAGTTTAAGTCCTGTTTGGGGTTCTGTGGCAGTGTGAAGCCCACCAGTGTCTGATTTGCATTAAAACAACTTTAGTCCGTTTTACGTTTTCTTTTCTTTTTTTAAGCCTTTGTGTTTTCCTGTTGTTCAGGGTTTTAAACCAGATAAAAGAAATATGCCTGCTGTCTGTGAAATAGATTTTTGGTTTCTTCAAGCAGCAGGTTCTCTGATGTCCTCGAGCAAAAAGCTTCCTGTGCTCAAAAATGGCTGATTTGTTGTGGATGGAAATATTTGAAGATATCTTCAGATTGTAGCATAACTTCTTTTCAAGACAGCAAACTGGGATTTAGAAAAACAGTATTAAATGAAATAATGTAAAAATAAAACATCTGTTGAAGCTGGCCCACTGCTTTCTAGGTGTTGTCTACAAATATTCTACAAGACAAGAGAATTTGGCTTTTGAAAAGCCTTTTCAGAAGCCCAGTGTCAGCTTTCTGTCTCCATTTATAAATTGTCCTGCTCGGTGTTATTGCCCCATTGGACACCAAGATGTCTCCATCTGTCTGCTGATTTAAGGTGAAACTTTTCTTCTTTTTTTTTTTTCTTAACACAAGCATGCCAGTGCATAATTACTTTTGGGGATGAATTATTGAAAAAAATTATGAAACCCAAGCTTGACTCCTCCAAACATCCTTATTTTTTCAAATAGCTCAGTACTTGTCTCATATACCATAAACAAAAATTCCAGAGAGATGTCAGCTTATCCACTTTAGAACCTGTTATTAAAGCAGACAGTAAATGAAGAACAAAGTTATCTAAAGGTTTTTGTGTGATTTGTCAAAAAATAATTTATATTCAGTGATTATAAAACATAGGAGCAGCCAATAACATCATGCAATGTACTTCAATGCCTCCATCATGTCACTGCATGTCTGCCTTTCCTTTCAGGATAAGTAAATAATGCATCTCCCTTCTACACTTCTAATAGTGTAGCATTCATAATGTGATTTCTTGATAAGGCAGAATCTGAGATTGCTGAAAAAGTATTGTCAGTTACACAACTCAAAGACGGCAGATATACTACACATGGGTGGCCCTGCTAAATGTATATTATAATTAAGCAATGATCCCAAAATAATGTTGCTTAATATCAAGTTATGCTATGCAGAAGCTCTGTCTGTCCTGATGAAGTTTCACTCACCTCAGAATGCTGAATGCTTGAGGTAGCTCCAACGGCAGTGCTGCTCAACCTTATTAATTAATCTATAAACTATTTGACCATTTGGGGGAGCACTAAGCTATAATTAGGTATGACAAATAAAAAAATTAGGATAAGCAAAAAGTTTACAATCTTCATTTCACTACACATGAAATAAACAAAGCAGGGCTGCATCATAATAGCCGACCACATAGTTCATAGACATCACAGGACTTGATTTTTATGCTTTATTTTCTAACATTTAGGCCCATCTATAATGTTCCTTTGCACGGTTACCTGTCAAAATTTCTGCGATGTAATATTAAAATGATAGAGATCCTTTCTATAAAGGCTGTTAAAAAATTCTCCTGGTTTGTTTCGGGGGCTTTTACTGTTATTTAGTTCTATATTGTAATTCATTTACTCCTTCTGTACTATTTTAGCTTTATTTCTTGTTTAAATCAAAGCCGTTTCTTATTATTATTCTTCCTGATTCTGGTTTTCACGGTCTGTGAGAAATGAATCCACACCTTTAGTCCATTTTTGCTAAAACGTTTTGCTCAGCCGGTGATTTACTTCGATGGACATTAATTACTATTTTACCAGCCTTCCTCTCACATGGTAGCATTCAACTGAATCTCATGAAGATCCTGAATGCCACACGCTGTTTGCAAAAGAACCTTTCAATTAGAAAATCTGAGTAAGATTTCCCCGGTTTGGGTCCTTTGTGGCCAGATTCTTTGCTTCTTTGGGTTCATTGACAGAGGAAATGTGGCTGTAAGTTGGTGCTTTAACACGTGCAAAGTAGGGATTTACAGACACCTCGAAGAAATGTACAAAATAAATCTTCTCACCTTTCAACTCTTTTTTCAACCTTCCAACATGTATTTACAATCTTACTACCCATTTCTAACGACCTTCACCTCGCCGTCTGAATGCATCAGGCTTTCTCTTGACCACTTTCTTTTTTGTGAGGAGAGAAAAAAATCAAGGTAGGAACCAACAGTGTCTCTCAAAGCTCTTCACATCCCAGTTGAAAATGGCAGGTTTTTCCCTACAGAATGTAACTAATACATGATTCAAGTGGAAAAACTAATTTACCAGAGGAAATAATCTAAAAAATATAAAAGCTGCAACAACCTGGCTCTAAAAATGTGCAAATGCTCAAACTAATACTTTGTTGTTGCAGCTTTTGATTCACTTTCAATCTTCAGTCTTCTTAGCTGAATTAATGCACACGTTGAAACAATTGTTGAGGTGATCTTTTGTTTTAGTCTTGGTCTTGAATAAGCTGCGATTTAATCCTCGGAGAGACGGTCTCATTTTTGTTTTCCTCTCGTCATCTTGACCTCTTTGATGGACCAACACTCAGAAAATGTCACGCAGCAACGGGAGGGAAGTGTTTTTCCCTTCTCTTTGTTTAGTATTGCGGGATTCATTCGTGTGTGTGTGTTATGGCAGACAACCTATTCTTGCCTTAGCTCGTCTCTGACCCGTCTATTTCAGCGCTCCAGACGGCCCTTCAAAAGATCTGATACAAAGCCTGACAATCACTTCAACGTCTCGTCCGCATTCATTCTCTGTCAGTCCTCCCTTTCTTCCCCAGGCCCTCAGCCGCTCCTTATTGTTTTCTTTCAAACTCATCTTATCTCATTCCTTCAGATTTTGTCACTGGACTCTTTTCTTTAGTATTCGGCAATGTTCCCAAGGCATGTTGACACTTTGTAGCCTCAGAATGAATCTTTCAAGCTCTCAAATTTCACCTTCCTCTCACCTTGGTTCTTCGCCGGAACGGTGGGTCTGAGCGGTCTTCAACGCCCACCTGTCTCAGGTCAAACATTACAAGGCGGCGGATGAGAGGGCTTCCTCTGCTGAGGCAGAATTAGCAGTCAGTCCTGCAGGCTGAACTGTGGGGGATGTTTTCAGCAAAAAGGGGCTGACAACCAACCACTGAGCACACGCAGAGAGAATAAAAAGACCTCCCTGAGAAGTGAGTCAATTAAGCTGCCTCGTAAATGACCGTCACTGTAGGTTGACGTTTGTTTATGTCCTTATGTTTACTTTCATGATCCGACTCACATGAGTTTTATGGAAGGACTTGTACTGTAGTAAAAGCCTTGCACTGCTTTCATTAGCGGAAAAGTCTGCTAGGTTAATACTCAGAGTGTGCGGTCACCTTTCCTGTTAAGCAAGCATTAAATGAAGACGCAACACTATTGTTGCACGCTCTGTTTTTTGGATTAAATGAACCAAAAGTTGAGTCAAAAGTACTTGTGAGCCAGAAAACAAACCAAAAATGAAATAAAATTACAAAAATATATTATTTTTAAAAATATTTTATAAATAAGAAAAGGAAAAAATAAATCATCTAAAATGTCTAAAATGTTTCCACTTGCGAATAATCTTATTAACTGCTTAATAATGGACTTCAAATGGAAATCATCTCCTAACCCCTCCAAGATTGATGGATTGCAAAAGTTGCTCCGCTAAGGCCCTATTTGATGTTTTTCCACCTTGGCATTGCGTTAACGCACACCTGATTGTGCCAGAGCAGCAAACTGTTCACAGTGATCAACGATCCACGGCTACGATTTACAGCAGCTTACCTCTTAAATCCCAGAGCAGCGAGGGTCTGCTTCGTTCTTCCACGCAGAGCTTTTTTAATTTCAGCTTCACCTTCACTTACTAAACAATGTGTGTTTTTGTTCACTCAGAGTTAGATTTAAATAATTATAGACCCTGGAAAAGTTGTATTTAATGTCCTGACACATAAAAGCCAAGGATTAGAAGAGGATGTACTTTGTTTTTAGCATAAAAATCACAGTTTACTTATCTTAACAAGCTAAACTTTGAAAGCATGCTTAATGCACATGCAGAGTGGAATAAATATCCTGCAACTTTGACAACTTTGCACTAAAGACCGGGGGGAGTACAATGAGGTAATATAGAGATTTCACACTGATGCTGGAATCAGAAGACCTGCTGAATTAGTAGCTTCTGAGCCTCTGAAATGGGCTTCTAAGTCATTTGTGTTTAGTTCTCTTATATCACAGAAACGGGCGAGATACTCTGCCCCTCAGTAGCTGTTTAGCACAAGATTTCACGATCGGATTGAAATGTATTCGGACTGAAAAACAAAAAATAATCTGATTGTACCATTTATGTGGACACAGAATCAATTAATCTGATCATAATGTGCGTGTTTATGTACCTGGCTTTATTCAGAATAGAACCACTCTGACATGCGCAGAGTTATCACATTTCCCTTAAAAAAACACAGAAGAAGAAGAACTGCCTTCTATGCTGAACAACAAAAATAGTAAACAAAGCAGTATTATATGAATATCTCATCCGAGCGCCCAGGCTGGACTAGCGCCATGTTCTAGCTACAGTTGAAAGGTTACTAAATAAATAACAATTTTTAATGTTTCAATCAGAAAGGTTGTTTTGGGAGCATAGACAGTTTTGATTCCCAACGTATTTCCGCCACTCAGCAACGTATACGTCACGTTAACGTCGGGCTCACATGCGCACTCGGGTCAGTTTGCCACATTCAGAATAACTTGATCCTGTTAAGCGTTTAATTGCATGTTGATCAGATTATCAGTCGGCATAAACCACCCCTCTCATTTGGATACAGTTTCATTCAGATTGAGCTTAATCCGATCACAATATTCCGATTGGCTTGTTCACATGATGCATTTTTATTCTGATCGGCCCTTCATTCCCATTACTTTTGTCCATAACGTAGCTATGGATCAAAAAGTAAAACTGGTGGAAAAGGTTGAAATGTGTTTCAGCCAATTAAAGGCCAGAAGATCACTTAAAATCAATTATGGACATCCACATGGTTAGGGTTCAATGACTACTACATGTAATGACCAGGAATATTTAGCACTTCTTCAAGAGTCATAATTGACAAATTTCCATACAGTAAAGTTATTGTAATGGTAAAGATTGCCACTGGATGTCACTCACATTTCCCCGCAGCATCATGCTGCCACCACCATGCATCCTTGTGGGGGCATTCACTTTTGGACTCATCTGACCAGAGCACCTCAGACCACGTTTGCTTTGCCCTCTACAGCTTTCTTGCCACTCTTTAATAAAGGCCAAATATTTAGAAGCCACCTCTTATAGTTGTCCTGTCAACAGATTCTCCTGCTGGAGTTTTGGATCCCCAGAGATATATTCGGCCTCTTGGTTCAGGTGGACGGCCATGTTGTGTGCTTTAAACTTCCTCCCTGACCCGTCTGATGGCTTCCTTGGTCTTCATGATGCTGGTTGTTCTCTAATGTTTCTCCAGAAATCCCCCGAGGCCAGAAACAGAACTGGTGCATTCATACTGAGACGAAATTACTCCCCGGTGGACTATTCACTAAATAGGCGACTTCTGATGGAGATTGGTTGCACTAGATTTAGTTTTAGGGTGTCAGAGTAAAGGGAGCTGACTAAACGAGCGAGCAAAGGATTTTTTATTTGTAGAAAAAAACCTTCCTCTTTACAAATTATGCAGCAGGGTGTGTTGGTATTTCACAAATAAATCTCAACAAATTGATGTTTGTGGTGCCAACGGGACAAAAATAATGAAACATTTCAAGGGTGTGAATAGGACTCGTCTTCCATCCTGGAGCTCTGTGGGCTTTAAGTCATGGTTTTAATAAAAAGTCTGACTGTGTATGAGGACCTGACTACAGGGCATGTTTGCCACAAGGCGGCAAAGTGTAAACAAATTTTATCAGCACCTCCACCCAGGGGCTGCGGGCAGGGCCCGTAGATATTAGAGAACACAGTGGGGAAAGGGACAAAAGTTTGATTATATGTTTGAATTATGAATGCACAATCAAGACCTTTTCCCAGTTGTTATGAAAATGGGTTTCGTGGCATCTATTTAAGAAAGGTCCCCTTGCTTTAAAACCCCTCGGGCTTGTCTTGACATTTCGAAAAGTCCCACAGCGCTAAAATTTTAACGAGTGCTGACATTATCACTCAAGTGTTCATTTGAGATTCTTATGAGGCCGGTCGATATTCTGGATGACAGCACCTAATCAATTAAGCCTGCGGCCTGTTAGCATGTGGTGCGGCAGTCGTTCTGAGTCTGCCACCGGGGGGAGGGAAGAACAGATCTAACTCCCTATGAAGTCAAATTAATCACAAGAACTTCTAATAAATACTGTTAGATGCAGTTGTAGTGTCTCTCAACACGTAGTGCCTCACGCCGTTCAGCCGCTGTTAATTACCATCATCATCCACGATTGTTTACGTGTTGCAAATGATCATTTAATTAGGTAACTTCAGAACGAGCATCCAAATATTATGGATGGATCATAACAAGATCAGAGGCAAGCAACTCCGGCAGCCACACGGGGAAGCTTAGCTCTGTAGGACGGGTATCAATCACATTTATATGTGAATAGATGTAATTATCTGTTGTAATCATTACACGTCGCTCACGCGGCCCGCGGAGAAAGAGGCTCTTGTTGCTTTGATTCTGTGAAGTGCAAGTTGTGTGAATGAAACAAGAAGGGAGCCGCTGAACAAGAACCGCCATTTGCAACCCAAAGTGTCCAGAGAAAAGACAGACTTTGAGCAAAAGAACTGCTGCAGCTCCCAGTCCTTTGAGAATATGATGGAGGTATGTGGAAATAAGGCATGATTGGGTTTTTTTCCCTTGTTTCCCATTTGTGAATAATCTTGCTAACCGTAGAATAAAGAGTTCAAATTGTTTGAAAATGCCCCGTAAAGCGCTTCCCAAAATGACGAGCAGCAATAATCGCTTCTCTAAGCTCCCCTTCAGCTTTAGGGCTCCTGTGGCCCCTGGACGCCACCTCCACCGTCCTTCTGTTTGCATGCTGTGTTTGGGTTCTTAAAGGATGCAACACATCGCTGGCAACAATCTCTACGTTGGTCTTTTTAGTCTAAATGACATTGTTTCAGAGCTAAATATGCAAATGTCAGTCATGTTGTATTGCCAGCTTTCCCCTTCAGCCCTGCCAAGGAGCAATACTTGCCGGCTCCTGGGTTTTTGTTGTCGCTGTTATTTCTCTGAGCATTGCACAGCCCGATCTTGCTCTTAAATATTTTCTACTCACAAATAATCTTTGTCACCGCTCACTGAATGATGCTGCTCAAACAGTTTGGAAATGGTTTTATAAACCTTCCGAGGTTGATGAGCAGCAACAGTTGTTTTTCTAAATCTCTCCATCTTGGCATTGCGTTAGAACACATCTGGATGTTACAGAGCAGTGAACTGACAAAACTTACATAAAGAATTATAATGAACTAATGTATTAAGTTGTCTGTCATGAACACTTTCTTTATTACATTTTTGATATTTGCTAATAAGTGTACCATCGTCATAAAGTAAAGCTAGAAATTGTGGATTCAGTAGAGAAATTCTGTATTGAATCTTTAACAGCAGCTTTGATTGTAGAAACGGTCGTGCAGGTCTGACTCAAGAAGATTTCAGTCTATGAAGGATTTCAAACCATAAAATAACATTTTTAATAATTACCATATTGTTTGGACCATAAGGCACACCGGATTATAAGGCGTACTAAATATTCTTCCCAAGTGTGTAACATCCATCCTTCACGTCCACAGCTCTCTATACGTCTCTGTCAGGAGGACAGAGTAGCTGGACTACACTGCCCTGTTTCTTATATTAGGGCAAAATAAACGTAATTTTATATTAAATTAATTTACTAGCTTTATTGCTGCTAGCGCGTACTCTGGGCTGCCTTACATGAATGCACTTCTAGTTTAGACATTACATTCAGGCAGTCTTGTAGACAGCTCAGGGGTCCTATCAGGTAGTGAGACACATAGACATAATATAAGAGTAGACGCGTCATAGGGCGCAGGTTCGCACGTCAACGTCACCGCCATATTGTATGTGGCAGAAAAAAGTTGAGTTCTGTTATTGTGAACGTGAATCAGAGAAGATGCCTCATTCCTGTGCTGCATGGAAATGTATTCTGGCTGATTTCACTACTTGTATCTGCCTTCTATATATATATATATAGAAGGCAGATAAAAGATATATATATATATATATATGTGTGTGTGTGTGTATATATATTTATATATATATATATGTGTGTGTGTATATATATTTATATGTGTGTGTTATGAATATAAGGATCAATTTGTTAAATCTAAACATTGTGGTCTTCATTATTTCATAAAACCGTGTCACATGTGAACCTTTAGGAACAGACTTTTTGGGGGAGTATTAAAGAGGTTAAATTAATAATAAGAGAAAAAAAGTCCTAGGTCAATAAAGTAAAAAGAAAAAAAACACAAAAGTGATAATGTTATGAGAAAAACGTCATATTATGAGAATTAAGAGGGAACAGAATTTCCAGAATAGTCACAGTTTGCAGAATTATTTCACTCCTGGAGTAATAGGGCCAGGTTAGATTATTGGTTAGATTATTTTAAATATTTTTATTCTTTAGGAGAATAAATTCAGGAGAATGAAGCTAAAGGGATACGAAAATAAACTTGTAATATTGCAAAAACAAAAATACTACGAATACAAAGTATATTCAGAGATTAAAGTCCCTCTGATTCTGTTTAAGTGACTGAGTAACTGCAGATTTGCCACATTTAAGATGGCGGACGCTCTGACGCATCGCAGCATAGGCAGAACCCGCCCAACGACGCGTCTACTCTTATATTATGTCTATGGTGAGACAGTGTACCGTAATACTCTGAATATCCATTGAGTGGAGCGGCTTCGTTGCTAACCAAAGTCGTATTTACACATTTTTACAGATTTTTTAGCACATTGTACCACATAAAATCAGTCAGTAAGCACAACGGTGATCATAGATAAGGAGCATCATCAATTTTTGAGAAAATTTAGGGATTTTAAGTGCACCTTATAGGCGAAAAATACGATAAGTTGTTTCAATACTGTAGATAAACGTCTGTAACAGCCGGTTCTAGATCATAGTTAAAGGTAATCAGTAAAAAACAGCCTCATGTACTTTACAGAAAATATGAGCAACACTTTCACCTGCTTCAAAACTAATTTTTAATGTAAAAAGAGCTTTGTCATTATAGACTATTATCCAAGCTCAACTTAATTAGTATTTGTTTAAAAAAAACTGATCTCAAGCTTAAACCTGTTTATTTTTTCCAACAGTGACTCACTTTGAGTATTTTAAAAGGGAAAAGTACTTTAATTCTTGTTTGTACTTTTTGTATCAGTAACAATTCAGGTAATTTTTAAAATTTAAATGTCTAAAAAACTAAAAAGAAAACATTATACTGACAAAGTATTTTTGGGTGTTTTTGTTTCCTGCTACCTTTGCACTCATTTATAAATCCCCCTTTTTTCTCCTGGCTGGTGTTTTTATTCCAGTTGGATGTCACAAGGTCACCCTAAGAGAGGAAAACAACAGACTGATTTCTCTTGACTGTAAAAAAAACAAAAAAAGCCCAAGAAACATGTCAGGCGTGCATGATGCATCCAGGAGCTGTGACATACAATCCCTAATCAATACAGCAGAAACTAAGATCCGCTGCCTTGGGGGACACTACTGGGAAAATGATGTGCAATGCCAGGACAGTCAACACGGTTTTCTGCCCTTTGTTTTTTATCAGGAGGAGGATGGAGAGCTATCTGGACACACTATCTGGTCTTTTAGAGAGTTAACAAAATGCCACTGAAAGAAAAGTAACAGAAATAATACGGAGGGCAATAGGTTTTATAATCCTGCAAATAGATGAATCATTAAATGGTCATCTGATCATCACTAGAACCTTCTCCACAGAACACAGAACTCCTGTCTTTAAACTACCTCATGAAAATATTGTATCGACTACAAGATTCTCCTTCAAAGCTCTCCTTACGACCTCCTTACCTCAACAATCTTTATTATGCACACTCCTTGTCCTTCCACTGTTAACCATAGAGTCCAAGTATTATTATTATTATTATTATTATTATTATTAATAATAATAATAATAATAATAATAATAATAATAATAATAATAATGCTTAATATAATAAGAATAAGAATTGAATGTTAGGGTTGTGTAGTAATAATAATAATAATAATTATTATTATTATTATTAACTTAGATGTGTAAACAATTAATCAAATACATAATTTATAGAGAGAGAGAGAGAGAGAGAGAGAGATTAAACATGTATTATTGTTGCTAAAGTTACTTATAATTAGACTTTTTTATTTTTATTCATGATTAAGAAGCTAATTGAGAGAACATGTCAAATTTGAAGCCATCACATGTAAAACTGTTTATTTTTATATCTGTCTTAAATATATCACATCAGCTCAGGTCAAACCTCTGTGTGGTGAATTGCTTTTCCTCCAATCAGCTCGACCGGAGCTCCTGTTAGCCCCGCCCACTTACTGTGAAGGTTTAGGCTGACATATCAAATAAACTTACAGTGTGCTGCAGCAACGGAGCCCTAAAATACTGAGTGAAACTGAACTTGTATTCATTAACTGAATATTTTAAAGATGAATAATTAATTAAACGTGTAGTAAATGACTCATCTACTTCCCTTTGCTTCTGAATAATGGCTGCCTTATTTTAGTAATAAGCTGTTTTATTTATTCATATAGTTGTGGCACCGTTGACCCTCTGCAAAGAAGGACAACCCCTGTTGTTCCGGATAATTTTGCACATTACTGACTTTCAAAAAAACTGCTCTACGGTGATTAGTTCAGGGTGGACGTCCTGTTCATAATCAATATCAACAGACAAAACAAATCCTTAACTCGTATGACCTGTGCTGAGCTGCACCTAAAGTGAAATTGCCACTATTGGACGTAAATAATAAGTATTAGCATTCTGAGCGCCCTCCGTTAAATGCCACCAAGCAGCAGAGCTTGACTCATAATTACAAAGTCATTAAAAGATCTCAGTTGCAATTTTCCAGTTTGTGGTGTCTTGACAAAGCCCGCCTTTTCTCCTCCATTTAATCGCTCCATCGCCCCGCTTATCTACTGTTGCTATATGCCAAGCAGCCAGCGTAATTATGGGAAAACATGGAGCGTAATTATAGAAAATAACTTACGGGGTAATTCGTTTTAGAATACTCGGCTGCGTTTTCTTCACACCAAACAAAAGAAGATGCCCCAAGAACAATTAGTGTGCCTTTATTTAATTGCTCCTGATCGGCACTGTTTCGGCTTCTGCTCTGAGCCTTATTGGATAAAAGGTTTGACCTCAAGTTTGATTAAAGTTGGATTTCAGCAAGAGCACCAACCTAGGGATAATCTCCTGCTACCTGTTCAAGCGGGTAATATTATGGTATGCAAAGGGGGAACGGAAAGGCCACTTAATAGTCTACTTGTCTTTTAAGGTTTCACGAATGCATTTAAAAGTCATTAATTTTGTAAGCTGATGCAGAATGTGTGGGTTCAGATTAGATGACGTTCACGTGGAAATGTTAGCTGTGTTGTATGTTATAGCTGCGTTCATTCATTATAGCTAAATAATGCATTTCTAAACATTTATAATGACATTAAAGTGTATTTTTGTGCAAATGCAAACTCAAAAATCCACTCAAGCTAGTCCAGTGGCAGTTCTAGAGCACATTTACTAGGGGGGCAAATGCTTTTTTTCTTCGGGGCACTGAAAAAAAGAATCAAACCAGGAAAAACTGAGCAAAATTTAATCGTTTAATATATTAAGTGAGCTACAGGGCCCTGAAAACCGTAATGCTGTCTCAATACGGCTGGAGCTAAAAGTGAAATACGTTAATTTTAAAATTATTTATATGATTCAGCCCAAATGGAGAAACAGATGCATTAAGTACAGTTATATAGTTCTAGCATTTTTCCCCTGATATTTAGATGATTTTGGTTTACAGCTAATGAAAACCCAAAGTTCAGCTTCTCAGAAAGACGTTTTTAAGAAAGAAATGTGGTTCTACTGAAAAGTGTGTCCATGTACAGGACAGTATGTGCACTCAGTGCTTGGTGGAAGCTCTTTTTACATAAACTGTTGCATCAATGCAGCGTGGCATTGAGGAGATCAGCCTGTGGTTCTGCTGAGGTGTTCAGGAAGTCCAGGTTGTTTTGATAGCAGCCTTCAGGTCGTCTGCATTGTTGGTTCTGGTGTCTCTCATCTTCCTCCTGATGATACTCCATAGATTCTCTACCAGGTTCAGGACAGACCAGTTTATTGGCCAATCAAGCACAGTGGTACCGTGGTCATCAAACTAAAAAATTCTGTTTCATTGTCTGGGGAACAATAATCAAAGACATTTCTCCAGAGCAATTTTTATTTTTATTTTTTGATGGAGACACAAAAAGAAAACAACATGTCGCCCGAGGGTAATTATTACCATCTGAAGCAAATTTTGCAAATATCCCATCGAGTAATTGAGCCATAACAAAAAAATGTTTCAGCATTTTACACGTTATTAGCACCTAACTGCACCCAGGCAAAGTAAAAACTTAGAGTACAGGCTCCCCACCATAACCTACAAACACACAAAGATCTCTTTCCCAACCATACCGACGTAGCAACTGGAAAAAGGTTCTCAACAGCCTACCAACATGAAATGTAAATCTAAAATAAGATAAAATTAATTCTTTCTTTCTTTCTTTCTTTCTCACAGCGAATATAGATCAATCTGATGTTTCTCTTTCACACGCAGCCATGAACCATGTTTATGTTGAACTCTTAAGCCCATTTGGGGTGTTTAGGATTCTATAGTGACGCTTCATTAACTAACGACCATTAATCATTGATGATGTCAACTTCAACAGATTCTAGACATTTCAAAATAACTGAACTAAAGAGATGTAATGCGTTCTAACTACCAAGTGGGTACCTTGGTACCTTGGAAGTGAGGGAAGGTACCGAGGTGTGCTGGAAATGAACCAGCATCTGCATAAAGCTTGACCGTGTGGGTCGGTGCTGAAAAGTTTCCTGGCAGTTGGCCGCTCTGACTTTGGACTTGATAAAACCCAGTCAACCAAAATCAGCAGAACATGCCTCCACAACTCATGACTGACTGTCCTAGTTCTCCTTAGTCCAGGTAAAACGCTTCTTAGATTGTCTCTGGTTCATGGGAGGCTTGGTGCCGGATTGAGACAGGGCTGGATGGGTCCAGGTGCGCTGGATCCTAAAGCTCTGGCTACACTTGCAGTCCATGGAAACTCTTGCATGGACTTTGCCTCAGAATCCTCTCAGGGCAGCTATTATCCAGGTTATTCTGCACCCTTATCTACCGAACTTTTTTTTTCTGACTGTTCTTTGACATTGTGTTTTTATCTTTTTGTACAGTGACCTTGAGTGTCCAAAAAGGTGCCTTTTTAAATAAAATGTATTATTATTATTATTATGTGTTCTGCCAAGTGTCTGTTGGAAAACTGTCAAGTCAGCGGTCCTTTGTAAGCCAAAGCATAACATTTTTTATTAACTTAAGAAAGCAAACTTCTCTTTAGCTGGAAGCCAAAATTATCAAAATAAAATGAATTGTTTGAAATGTATCTCATTAGTGATAAATTACGAATTTGTTACACAAATAAATGTACTTTTTGTGATATTTTATTTTACTGAGGTTCACCTGTAATTATGCATACATAAACTAGGTGTAAAAATGAGCACATCTCACTTATTAGAATATAAAATGTATAAATGTCCCATTCTGATCATGGTCCACCGCATTAATCAAGCAGGTTTCTTTCTGCTGGGGACCTCCACATCCAGCTGCTAACTCTTCAGCCTCGCTTTCTGTCTCCCGGCCTGCCGATCCACAGGGTCCAATATTCCACGGCAAGGATAACGGCAGCTTTGTGTGATGTTACTTCTGACATATCGAAGAAGACATCAGATAAATCTGTGCTTATCCTTGTTAGTAAATCGCTGACTCCCTGAAGCTTCCTGAGGCGACGTCGTCAGAGGAGACCGTGACGGCTCACCGGTAAGGCTCGGAGGGACTGTGCAGATCCTCGGTTTCTGTGGCATGTCTCTGGAAATGTGCTAATGTCAGACTGTTGCTCTTCCAGCATTGAAACGAGCACGGCGGAGTCTCCTCCACATCTGGAGTTTGTGAGGTGGAAAATGAACTAATTTGTCAGCAGCAACAACCGAACAAAAAGTCAGAGACAAACAGTTCTGTTTGTGTTTCTCACTTAGAAGTTGTTTACTGTTAGACAGAAGAGGAGCGATTTAATATGCAGAGAGGAGCGTCATAATCAAGCTCAGTGCACAAAGGGGAAAATGCAACTGAGAAATTAGTTTTTTTTTAAATACCCAGAAATTTGGCATTGAGAAGCTTTGGTTATTCCACTGAAGCAGTGATAGCAGGGAGAGAAACCAATAGAATTAGCAAAAGGATTCATTAAAGCTTTGGTCTTCTCTGTTTGTGAGGTTTCTGTTCATAAAAGGAGACGCCATGTTACGTCAGTTTATTTGAGCAGGATCATGTTTCAAAGATGTACAGAAATGTAAATCTGCAAGCATGCATTTCATGTGCTTTTTAAGTTGATCCAGCAACGCTACAATAGGATTATTTTCTTTAATGTCAGCGTGATCTGATACACAGTACCTGGTGAGTTATTGAACCTTTGTGCACCGCAAACGTCAACGTTTTTAATGGGATTCTATGTGATTGACCAGCATTATTCAGGTCCTGGTCAAGATATAAACAAGATGGAACCTGTTGGACATGCACCGACCTAATGCAATTAAAGAACAGATATTAATTTCCCTTTGGGATTAATAAAGTATTTTTGAAATTTGAACTGAGTAAGACAAAATGTCACTGACATCTTTTATGTAAAAGATTTCTTGAAATGAGTGAATTTGTCCTTGATTTGGGCAGGTAAATAAGATTATCTGCCAATGGAAAGAGTAATTTTACCCCTAAAATAAGATAATTGGATATAATGCACTTGAAATAAGTTGGAGATGAGTTCTTCCTATTTTATGTGCAAAAATCTTATGCCATTGGCAGATGATCTTATTTACCTACTCAAATAAAGTACAAATACACTCATTTCAAGAAAGTTTTAACTTACTTTTAGTTAAGTTTAGTCTGTTTTTGTAGTGTAAAGCCTTATATTGAGATTCAAGCAAACCACAGTGAGAGGAATAATCCACAAACATAGAAAACAGGCAGCAGTGGTGAATATTTCCAGGAGTGGTTAACCTGAACCAAGTTTCCAGTTTGCATCAATTATTCCTCCATGAGAAGAAACCAGAACAACGTCTAAAGCTCTGCAGGCCTCACTTGCCTCAGTTGAAGTCGTAATTCACCATTAACAGAGAGAGAGAGAGAGGGAGACTGGGCCTCCATGGAAGAGCAAGGCCAGAACCGCTGCTGACCCTAAAGGACATAAAGGACTGTGTCATATTTGCCAAAAGAAAAGCATGTTGCTGATCCCTGAGGCGTTTGGGAAAAGATTCTGTGATGAGACAACAGAGGGAGATTTTGGGAGGTGTCCACCCCGTCACATCTGGCGTAAAACTACCACAGCATTTCAGAGAAACGGCATCATACAGACAGTCAAACCACATGCCGGTGATGAGGGCTGGGGGCTAGTTTTCTGCTTCAGGACCCGGACTAGAGTTGCCGTGGTTCATGAAACCACAGATTCTCCTCTGAAGCATAAAATCCTGAAGGAGAACGCCCAGAAAATCCTGAAGGAGAACGGCCATCAACAGTCTGCATCCTTAAGCTGCAGCAGCACAATGATCCAAGACACACCAGCAAGTACGCCGCTGCATGGGTTAGAAGAAACGATAAAATGAGATAAAATAAAAAATTTTAGCATCCTAAAGAAAGTCTAGTCTTAAATCTCGTTGAGATGACCTTAAACAAGAACCCTCGAGTGTGGCTGAATTAAAACAACTCTGGGTCAAATATCCTTCATAATGATGTAAATGCCGTTCTTTGTTGGTGCAAAAGCTGACCACACTTGTCTGCTTACAGATTATATCTGAAATACTTTTTACAACCTTCTGGAAACACTTTGGGTTAACAAGTGATGAGCTGGAATGTCTGGCCTTCAGGCCCGGACCGTGCAGAATACAGAGGACGGACGGTTTTACCATGAAGCCACTTTGACATTGGGACCTGGTTTTGAATTAAAATGCTGCTTTAGTTTTGTGCTTGTAGTTGCACCTGGCATTTATCTGGGCTTTTTCTGCTTTCTAGCGGCGTGTTTGTGTCCTATCACTAAAAACAGCAGCAGCCCTGACGCCCAGAACACCGTTTCTTTGTACAACTGTGAAACATTTTCAGCAAAGTTGACAAAGTTATGGCCTGGAGGAAAAAAACGGACGGTGTTTCACTGCTTCCTGTTTGATCTCACGATGAACTCTTGGTCATGTGATGATGATGAAGTCCCAGACATGATTAGGGCCTCGTTGCCTCGCTGTACGTGGCGGTGAGTTCCTGATCTCTCTGCTTTCTTCTCTCCACCGTAACATTTTCCTCCCTGTCACCATGGAGGCTTGTGTTCAGCTCTGAGACATCTGTAGGAGGTAAAAAAAAAAAAAAATGAAGCCTGAATCAGAAAAGTTTAATTTTCCAAAGCGTCAAAGATTGTTTTTTAGCTCCAGCAAAATGTCAGCTCCTAACTCAAAATGTTCAACTCTGACTCTGCCGCCTTTCTCACTACTGGTCATCAGTAGAGAAGCTCCAAAGGGAGATTTTCTGTCTGCCACACTTCTGCACATGGGCGAAATGAAGTGATCAGTCCCACCATCATACCTTAGACTGCAGCAGCAGAATGACAGCAGGGGCTGCATCTGTCCGTCAGCTTCCCCGCAGCCAGGCGTTTAAAATGGATCTGGGACACAGTGGGGATCCCCCACTGTCCACCGGCTGGAACCTGGAAGCATGCTCTTCATTTGTGACATTGCTGCTGACACACTTTACTATCAGCAGGGGGGGGGGGGCTCTGCATTATGCATTAACACTCACTGGGTTACTGCTGGTGCATATCTGCTCTGCTCTGCCACAACTGGGAGAATTAGGGAACCGATTCACCAGCAGTCAGGTTTGTCAGGGTGAGCAAATGATCTACAAGTGCAGCTCATAAGGAGAGACAGATCCAAATATCGAACGAGGTCGTCACCATTCACCTGGTTTTGTGTTCACCCCTAAAAAATAAGTATATTTCACTTTCTCACAACCATCCTTTTAAAACATGCTGTTTATATGTTTATATCTTTTATCTGCATGCTGTGAGCGCCGCGCTGTAACCAAAGTCCAGTTCCTTGATTTGATTGATCGTTGGATTGATCGTGCCGCTCCGCCTTTGGGTTTCTTTGTCAGACTCAGAGTTTTCAAACAGAGCCAGAGAAAGCTGCGGGCCACATGACGAAACGCTCTGGAGAAGTGCAGCAGAGGGCGAGACGCCATGGAGCGGCGTCAAAACTATTTCTTCCAGTGGCATAAACTCCGTTGCTGCTGTGAGCTTTCACAAACGGCGGGTCTGATTCCTGTTAGGGAGTCGGCCGAGCGACACCACCCGGTACCCAATCAGGGACAGCCAGTGTTCTCCACCTCACATTTTCAGTCAAGAAGGGATTTTAAACAATTAAAGATGAAAAACCCTGATATTCAGGTAGAGCTGTGCCACCCAGGCTGACATGGTACCGATGGAAAACGGAGGAAGAGGTCAACAGGAAGGATTGGTTTAGGTCTGAACATTGATCATCTGGTGGGGACTTGCTGATGGAGGCTTGGAGGAAGAGGCCCAGCTTGGGATGCAGTCTCAGGAAATTGACTTTTCCTGCAGAGTGAATAGATATGATGAAAGATAGAGGAAAGGATGCGGGATGGAGATACCCGGCAGATGGGGCGGGACGGTGGGATTTAAAGGGATGTTGCAACATGTGATTGGTGAGTGGGGTAGGTGTAAGCAGAGTGCAGGGGGATTAGAGATGTGGTTGGAGCGGGGATCTTCTCCTGCACCTAAGCTGACATATTAACTTAATTTATTGCGTGGGATCACGGTGGGTAGCTCACAAGCCCCTGGCTGCAGTGCACTATGCTAACTGTGTTAGCTGGGCTACAGGCTATTTGTCGCTCACAACAGTAACTCCTGGCATATTGCTGGTCAAACTCCAACAATTAACCTGTAATTATGGCATCACATTGAATCGAATCAACACCAGACTGTAACACCAACAAAAACAAACATCTGACTTCACGCTGTTACTCTGTCTGGAGGGGTAAAGCTAGCTGGAGTCAAACTGGAGCTGCTTCTGCTCTCCAAATGCTCTCCACCATGGAAACGGGAGGCCAGTGTTGAGCCTCGTTTTGTCTCTTTCCTTATTTGTCGACTTCTTTGTCAAAGACCGTTGTTTTTTGTGGTAATAATGGATCCTGATCATCTTCAGGTGGACGCGGCGGTGGCATTTTATGGGGGGGTAGGGGCTAAGCCCTGAGTGGCAGCTGTTCACATGGACGTTCGTGCACAAGCGGCCGGCCTGGCTTGTAAACAAGAGACTGGAGAACAACACAGAGATGTTGTGTTGGACGTCATACCATGTTTCATCTAAAAAGATACCTTTAGTTCTTCAAAAAACAAAGACAATTCGTTATTTCTGTCTAAATTGATGAAATTTCACTTATTGCTCCTTTAACCGTTTTCATGGACAGCACTGAAGGTGGAAATATTGATGAATTTAGATGAGCAGGAACTTATTTTTATAGGGTTATAAAGTGGTCATTAGTCATTAATTGAAATATAACTTTGTAAACTACAAAACTGAATAGCCCATCAATAACATATCTAAACAACACAACAGTGATATTTCATTATGGTGTCTCTAATTACACTACATCTTTAAGAAATGGTCTGAGAACCTTCCAGTATCATGTCTTATTGGGATTTTATGTGATGGACCATCCTGCACACCTACAGAGTCAGATTTTCTGTAAAATAACTCATGTTCAGTCGGATCAGACGGAGAATCCTGGCTGGATTCAGGTCTTGAACTTTGACTAGGCCTTTCTAACACACGAATAAGCTCTGATCTAAACGGCTCCGTTGTATCTCTGGCTGCATGTTAATGGTGGATGTCTTGCGGGAAGATGACCCTCCATCCCATTCGAGTCCTCTGCAGCTTCTACCGGGTTTTCTTCCAGCATTGTTCTGGATTTAGCTCCATCCATCCCTGCTGGAGAAAGCCATGATGCTGCCACCACCATGTTTCACCATAGGCATAGCAGTCACATTTCCATCAGCCTTTTTCAATGTGCATTTTTAAATATTGCATTAGAAAAGGTTGATGGAAACGGCAAAATTTTAATTAACTCACTAAATTTCCCCCAAAAAAATACAAAGTTTTTATGCTGAGGTGGTTTTTAACTTTTAAGAAAAATGTAAATGCTTCTGCTTCTGTCTTGTGTGTCTGGATGAAAGCTAACTTTTCTGGTTTACATGTCCCAAATAACAAAGTTATAAAGTATGGAGCATTTAAAGAGAGCAGTAAAGAAACACATTTTCTTATGCATCTCAATAAAAGTATAATTTGTCGGGACCTTGTGAGATTTTCCCATTTGAACACATGCCTGCGTGTCAGCCCCACATTTACCAGCATGTGACACTTTTCCCTCATTTGCTCCTCAGGGGTTGTGAATGGCCATCAAATTGGTTTCATTTCATTTTTCATCTCCTGTAAGTACTCCTGACCTGGGATTCTGCCATCCCCGCCTACTTAAGGTGACAATGTCCCACATTCAAGGATATTGCTGCAGCCTTTCTCAGATATCATTGTCGTCCACTGACCAAAACAGATATGAGAAAAACTCTCAGTCACAAATGAAGGTTTGGTGTAAGTTTGCTCCATCTGATGGAGTTCACTCTCCAGTATCTGAATTTCGTTCTGCTGAACTCAAGGATTAGATTATTTCTCATTATTCACTGGCCAGGTATCACAAAGAAGAACAGCTGATTCATCAAAGCAGAGATTTCCCCAAACAACAGAAATCCTTACGACCTTTTACATGTTGGCTTTGCTTTTGTGGTTAATTTTAAGGAGCTAAAGCTGTTTTGTTTTCCAAGCTTGTTTGCTGTTGCAAAAACAGTAATTGGCTCCAAGATCCAATATTTGTAATTAGAGAACGGCGTTCATCTGCAGGCAGAACAAACCAAAAACCTTGTTTGTTCATCCTGTGTGGCTCCTTAAAACCCGTTAATCTCAGAAGCGTTCACATTTTAGCAACATATTTACATCTGGATCTGAGCAACATTTGTCAGAAATGTCACACGCACCCAGAGGAAAATAAACCCGGTGACATGCAAACACGGATCTTTAACTAAAGCAGACCTCGGCCCCCTGGTCGCCCTTTCAAAGCCTTTCAAAGAGCTCCTGCAAAGCTCTCCGGGGCATCTAGAGCACGCTTTCCGCTGTGTTTCTGCTCTTACCGGGTGACAATAGAACACAGATGAATGCAAACAACTATCACATGCTTTGTATGTTGTTCAGAAAGACCAGCTGTTGTTTTCACACCAGAGAATATGGAAATCCCCATGCAGCTCCGACACATTGGTCTTTAGCCAGTCGCACCAAATATACCGATATTTCAGCAGAAGCAAATGACTCGGAGCAACAATCCCAGCGAGCCGAAGCTGCGTCCCTGTTCCGGTTAAACAGGCAATGATCAATCGTTTCCCCAAAGCAGTGGAGACCAGAGGAGGAAACGGTTCGTTTTTAAAGCTGCCGTGGCTCATTGGTCACTTGAGCCCCTGGAACAAAAAACAAAGCTCAGGTTTAAAAAAGCAACAGAACCTACACTATGTAAAGGAAAATCTGACGGATCCTCTGTAAACGAGCGTCTGAGTTGTCGTCATTACGGACCACGTTCACCCTGACTCCCGCTGATGTGCTGCACACGCAGCGCCGAGCGTCTGGGGGATTGATGTCTTGCGTCAGATTTTTCTGTTGCATCTTAATAAAGTAGAATATCATCAAAAAGTTAATGTATTTCAGCGATTCAATTTAGAAAGTGAAGCTCATATACTATGCAGATGAACACCCTTGAGTCATGTTTAAGTGTTTATTGCTGCTCATATTGATGATAATGGCTCGCAGCTTATGAAAACCCAAAATTACTTCTCTCCGAAAATTAGAGTCTTACATAAGACCGAGGGCGGCACGGCTGCACGGCTTGTAGCACCGGTGTCTTGCAGCAAGAAGTTTGCACGTTCTCCATGTGCATGCGTGGGTCCTCTCTGGGTACTCTGGCTTCCTCCCACAGTCTAAAAACATAATTTTTAGGTTTACTGGTCTTTCCAAATTGCCCTTAGGTGTGAGTGTGCGCCTGATTGCTCGTCCTGTGTGTCTCTACGTTGCCCTGTGATGGACCGGTGACCTGCTCAGGGTGTACCCAGCGTCTCACCCAATGACCGCTGGAGATAGGCGCCAGCACCCACCCCTGTTACCATGCACGGATAAGCAGGTATAGACAATGGATAGGAAAAGACTTTAAGACAAAAAAGGTAACATGTTATGGCCTAACAGTCATGTAAGAGAGTTCTCCGTCGACAGTTGTCCAGTCATTCACTCCCTTCACCTCGCCGCTAATGGGACTCTTGGTAATCAGTATCAACGGGTGCGCTTACTTTTATAACTGATTTCAACTTGTACGATGAACATTAACACCAGAACAACGGAGCTCCTCGCTTGACCTGAAACAACAGATCAAATTTATCCAGTTTGCAACGTCGTCTGTTTGTCTTTAGGCCTGAATTTGTCTGTGCAGTCGGGAAAATTCATGCAGGAATCCTTTAAAATGTTGGATGTTTTGTCAGCTGCGGTGTAATTATTGTAAACAGAATCTGCAGTTTAGGCCTTTAGGGCCGTGGATGGGCTGAAATTGTTTCTTTCCACTCCTTTCCATTATTGAAAACACGTCAATAATGTCTCAACAGGTATGTACTTCAGAATCAAAGCACAGAAGTATAAATATATATGAAACAGCTCTTCAAAAGGGACTTCAAACACTTCCTGTCCCTTTATTTTCAATTCCTCCACCCTATTATGGGTGGCTTATCAGCCATTAAAGCTGCCTTGTGTCTTATATGGTTGGAACCGGTGCATTTTAAGACCCTGTCCACGTCTCTAAGGTGCTGATATGGATCTGAGGGATGTTTGGTTCACCTGCATCATATGTAATACTGATTCTCTGGGGATTCGTTCATAACTCAAACATAGATATCAGTGTTTTTTTGTTTTCTTTAGTAAAACATCAGGGAGTAAATCTCTAAATGAATTATAGCTGAAAGAACAGCGTACAGACGTCGTTTTCCTGCTCTGAGTGACAGTTTTTATCATTGTGAATAAATAAACACTGGGGAAGAGGGAACAACAACGCCAGATTTTCTTCCCGTCTGCCATGTTTGATGAGTTTTTTCTTTTTATTTGTCTCGTCTTTTCTCCTAATAATAGGAAACCATCACCACGACTACCAGCACAGCCACCTGGATCTGACGGCGCTCACGCCCAAACTGGGTGAGTAGACGCAGCAAAATGATCCCGCACAGGTGATCCTGAATCCACGCTGGTGCAGAAATCTGCTTTACTACATGTGACTGTTTTTACAGAAAGCAAAATGATATCCTTATCAGACTTCCTCTAATCTCATAGACAGCAGTGTCTTTCTCACAACTGCGTGATAACCAATGAATCATTTTGCTCACGTTGCTTAAAACCCAATTACTGCTTCCAATCTCTCTCTCTGAATGTGATTTTGTGTGAAAGTGGATCTTTTAACGTGGAACTATATTGACTAGTCCCGCATCTCGGCGACAATGAAGTGGAACGCCATTAAATTGATTAACGAGCGAATTCTGATGCATTTTCCACCAAAAAAGACCCCCTTTCTGGACGTTTTCCGATGCTGCCGGTGATTTGGAGGCTAGAGCCCAGAGATAGTTGTTGGGAATTTGCACAAACGGAGCGGTGCAGAGCACGTCCTGCATGTGCTTGTCTGCCACTTAAACACGGCGGCTTTTCTCTGGGAAAATGGGTTTGGAAAGTGCTTGCAGAACCAAATGAAACTCTTCAAACAGCACTTTTGAAGTCTGTTTAGCTTCTGACGAGGCTCATGGCCTCCATGCATAATTCAGATTTTGCTCTTTTGGACCCTGTGTTAACCCTTAGCAACAGTCTTGCCATTTTCCAAGGGCAGCCTCTTGTTTGGAAGCTTTTGTTGACGCATTTATTGTTAATGGTCCTCTCTTTCTCACTTGGATTTGTTAGCCCACAGACAAATGGGATACGGTAAGTGATACACATAGTGTTTATGTGTATTTCTTTTAATCACTTTTTGTTTAACGTGTGTCATGAGCAGTAGAAATTCAAATTACTTTCCTGCACACTGGGGATCATTTTTGTTCTCATTTCAGTTTTTTTTTCCTTTGAGTGCTTGTGTATTCTTTGCAGTCTCAAAATGTCAAGCTGCTGCATTTCAATACATGACCTTTAGTCTCAAATCACAAAATCTGTTCTTTCTTTTGCCTGTTTGACTCCTCCCTGCCGGCTCTATCTTCCCCGCAGCCTCCACCACCACACACGTTCCTCCTCTGAGCGTCTCCCCTCTGCACCATGTGTCCTTTAACGCAATGCATCTCTGCTGCAGCAGTGGCCCAGCCCTAGTTTTTAAAATCGGATCCCTGTCCTTCCCACCCACCGCGGCCCTCCTGACCCGTGACTGTGTGTCCCAAATACGGAAGCTGCAGGAGCTCCGCTTAGTGCAGGGAGCTTTAATGGTGTCAAGAAATGATTTCCTGAACTGAACCTCTCAAAGCTTAACTGTTGCTTCAGCTGCTTTGGAGCTGTTTTCTACTGCGGCTTCAAAGTGGATCAAAACTACAGTGACAGCAAACAGGCTTGAACCGGAGGCAGCCGGACTTCGGTTCGGTTCTTTCTGAAAACGTTTCCACACCTCTCCAGGAGTCTCTGTCGGTTCTGGTGGCTCGCACTTCAGCAACCTGCAGTTGTAGCGCTGCTGTTTCTGAGGACATGGAGAGGCATTCTAAGTCCGATGGAAAGTCCGGTTGCCTCCGATTTAAGCCTGCTTGCTGTTGCGATGACCCGGATAACTGAGAATCTGCACAGGCAAAACTACAGTGAGGGAAGAATCCATCAGATGTGGCGACGCTACAACGTCTAACAACCAGTTTCAGTCAAAGAAAACCCAGTGGCTTTGTGAACTGAGAGGGTTTAACATCTCTTTACTGAAACAGAAGCACTGGTTTGCAAATATGTTGGCATTTTCAAAGCATTTAATTGCCTGGTGGTTGTTTTAGTTTTAAAATTAAAACTCTCCAGCAAGCCCTAATCGATGCATTATTGACCTTATCAGTTCCAACAAAAGTCAAATATCTTTAAATCTCTAAATGTTTAGTGGCCCTCAAAAAGCCAGGTATGTATGTATGACGTGAAAAACAAAACAATGATAAGATAAATCTTTGTCATTGTACCTACCTAATTGGTCTACTGAGCTATGTAAGGTGCATGGAGAAACTCTGGAACAAATACAGAGCATAAATAATGCAGTCATGAATCAGAAACATAAAGTGTATTGTACATGGTCCATTTCAGAAAAGCAAAGCATTGATCAGAGTTATTGGACTAAAACCGTGCCAGAGTCATTCAGCACGTGGGTCGGGTCCACCAGAACGCTGCGTGTCCTCTTGAGGCAGCCGGTTCTGACAGGAGGGAAGAGGACAGCCACCAAATAATTTCAGAGATATTTCCACCTTTAATGTGAAATTCCTTCTGGACAGTTTGCCGGAGAAACAGATAAACCTGATGAGGGGGGAAATAAAATATTAAAATGGTGCAAAAAGTGACTGTTAAGTTCGTGCACCCTTAAACTGAATTGTTATTGGGGCATCTTTTAACTGGATTTAACTGGATGTCATCCATATTTATCGCGTTGGCCACGGCGCTCGTTTTTATTTTTATCTTTACTTAGATGTATACCCCAGACCTTAAACTTCCCTGTTGTTTCCCAAAAGTTCCAGTTTGGCTTCATTGGTCCAAAATACACAAGCTTTGCTTCAGCTAAAGGATGCTAATGTCATAAAATCCTACCAGGACAGCCGGACTTTGTCACAGTGTCAGATTCCCTATAACTGGTGGTAGGGGCAAACTCTAGAAGACCCAAATAAACGTTGGGTTTAAAGGATGAACACATTTATGCAACAAGTTTAGTTTTTCTTTTTCTCCCTGACTGAGTTTCTGGTTTGTTTTTCAGGTATTTAAACAGGACACCCGTCACATTAAAGATGGAAACAGTTTAATGGACATTTAAAAGTAGGCATTGGCCAGATTTATCACAGGCTACGTTCAAAGGTGTGTTTTTTAGCAAAGACACAAAACAAAGTGTCTTCGGACCTTAATGAATTTCTGGACTAAGGCCCACAACTGAACGTTCTGTGAGCTCAGTTTTTCACTGCAAAAAGGGAACTAAAAGGAAGTCACATTTTCTTGAAATTTGTGTATTTTCCATTGATTTAAGCAGGTAAATAAGACTATTTGCCAATGGAATAAGTGGTTTTACCCCTAAAATAAGATAATTAGATATCATGCACTTAAAAATGATGATGGAGATGAATCGTTCCTACTTTAAGTGCAAAAATCTTATTCCATCGGCAAATAATCTTATTTATCTGCTCAAATCAAGGAAGAATGCACTCATTTCAAGAAGAAATACTTTTAGGTCCCTTTTTGCAGTGTATTCTGGACAATGTTCTGCAGAGCATCAGCTGGGAAAGACAATAAATCATTTTATTATTAAAAAGATCATCACCAAAAAAAAACAAGAATCCAGCTAAGAGATAAGGGAGGCTTAAAAGTCCCATTTCTGAGCTAAATCCACTGGATTCCTTCATCACTCAGAAGCAACAGCTCTGCTTTGAAGTCTTAAAGGCTGAACACGTTCACTTCAAACATCAACTCGTTTCCAAACTGCTGCGTGTTTATTTCTACTTATTTATTCTCTTCATATAAAAATCAGGAAAAGAAAATAGGGAAAAAAGGCACAAATTTAAGATATATATGATGTGCAAGACGAAGAGAGGGAGCCTCTGGAGGATACAGAGAGCATCATGGCCTCCTGAAGGTAAAATAATAATGGATACTAGATAATAGCTGGAAACTTCAAAGAGAACAGTTTATGTGTAGATACCGTACAGAGAAGCTGGCTGCCTACATGAGCCAGGGCAGATTTGATCCACAGAAAGGATCTGTTAAGAATGTATCCTAAATCCATGATTGACTGGATCCACATTGCTGTAATGGAGATAGAAAATGCCCAAATCTAGGTTTCTGTTCAGGAGAAACTATTTGGTAGCTTGTTAAGAATGCTATTAAAGGACAAAATATATTCATGCAAGAGAAAATGTAAATTTGTTAGTTTCTCCAAACCAAAATGGATGTAATAGCCAAACAAACACCAGTGTTTATGCTCTAATTTCCATTCTTTTTCCACATATAATGAGACGTTCATCCTGCACGATTCAACTAAAAAAACAAACCTGCCTGCCAAGTGGGAAAATGATGTAAAACAAAAAGAATCTGATTGTATAAGTCTTCACACCCTTAAACTAAGCAGCTCTTTGTGGACCTTTCTCTGAGCACATCTCTTATCGTTTTCTTCATGAAGCCCCTCAGGCTTTACGTCACATTTAGTTTGCGTCTCATTCTGAACCACTAAAACTTTTTAGGTCCCCATCTACTGCTCTCCCTGTTCTGTTAATTTCTATGAGTGCTTGAACTCACGGCCCTGAGGCAAAATGAAATCCCTCGCCATCTTCTGCTTTCTCACACAAAACTAAAAATTTGACCCAAGAAAAAATAAATCTAAGCACATTTTGACAAAATGTGACCACAGAGCAGGACGCTGGCAGATCCATGACTAACCGTGGACATGGCCTTCCTTTGGTGATGCTCTTGGTTGAGGAAGTCGCAGCAGGTCCTTCAACCCCCCCCCCCCCTCACTGGTTCAGTAAATTAAATAATTTATCCTTTGTAACATCTTTACAAGTTATGGCTGAAGGAGGCGAATAGGCATGAATTAAAGGAAGTCTAGACATCAAGAAGACTAAAACTTAAAAAAAGGTTAAGGGTTTGTTGGATTATATATATATGAACTTCAGAAGTTATGATTTTTACAACAGCCTTACCAGAAAGCGCCATCTTTAGTTTACTTTTTAATATATTTTTTATCTAGATTTAAAATTTCCCTGGTGGTAGTGTTTTGGTTTAAAATGTCAGGATGGTGCCGTTTAATTCCTGGTGACTTCCTGTCGCCTGCAGTCCGGAAGCCCGGAGTCTCGCTTGGCGACGTGAGTTTGAATTTTGCACGAATGCCTCCTGGCTGTTGTTCAGATCGATTCAATCACAGACGGATCCGTGGCGGGTCAGAGGAAACCGAGCGGCCATTTTCACCTGTCAGCAGCTCGGTCAGCCGCTGGTGACGCCTCTGGGCCCCGGACTTAAACTGGTTAGAGCCCAATTACAGCCAGTTGTACGTATTTCGCTGGAGCTCTCTAGGCAGATTATTGTTATTGGTAAGCAAATGCAAACCCCCCAAACAAGCCGCACAAAAATGTAAATGTGCAAATTAAAGCAGAGGAATGCAAATAAATGTCTACTGCTTTGGTTACTAAAGAGCTGGGCACTGCTAACAAAAGAAAAAGTCAAACGTTCAGCAGCTTGATTCCATTTAACACATGCCATGGATTGTGTTTTAGTTTTATTTCTTAATTTAGCAAGGCAAAATGAAATGATTGTTCATTAGAACAGCACGCTGAAAAGAAGCCAGCTGTTTTCAAGGGACTAATCTGTTTTAAAAAGTGACAGTTTTGTGTTTTAAAGCAGTTCCTTGCACACTCAGTCATGTTTCTGTTTAAGCAAATATAAAAGGAGCTGTTTTCCAGCTAAGGGTCCAAAAAGTCATCTGAATAAGCTCCGGTCCGGAACATTTCCTGCAGCATCGCCCTCCTTCCCGATCCTCCTCTCCTCCACTAAACACTCGGTGTATAACTCATCCTTTTTTGACTGACCGCAGTGCACCACTTCTTCCCTTGTTCCCTGCAGACAGGCCCCAGCGGATGAACAACATCCTGACCTCAGCCACAGAGCCCTACGACCTGTCCCTCTCCAGATCCTTCCAGAACCTGAGCCACCAGCAGCCTTCGTACGAGCTGCCCCTCAAGCCTGACTTAAGTAAATACTCTCCTCACAGACTAAGTAGGTGCTCCTCCATTCGTCCTCCGTCGCCGTCTGAATCCAGTGACGCCCGGTGACGTCACCCTCATGCCCTGCGCATTAAAGGGTGTCCATGTTCACTGCATGCAGCCTGATGAAACACCTCCATGTCCATCAGAGACCTGCCTTAGGATAAGTGCAGGTGCATCTCTGCAAGATAGAATACAGTCAAAAAGTTACATTTATACGATGCTGTGAAAAAGTTGTGTTCAGATCATTAAACAAATTTTGGCACAAAGATAACCTGAGTAGATGCAAAACAAAAACACTTCAGTTATTATTTCATTTATTAAAAAGTGGAAATAGAACCACCAAACCAACCAGATCTGTCCATAATTATGTAGAAACACAACAGATTTCAAACCTAACAGCTGGTTGTGCCACCAGCTGCCATTAATCCGATTTCTGCTTTGTAGAGCTTTAAAGCCATCCAGAGTCGGACTTGCTGGTGTTTTTTGGATAAACGTCCTGCAGAATAACCCAAGTGTGCTTCAGGTCTCCAGGCGATTAGCCACTCGCTCTCCTTCAGGATTTTCGGGTAACGGGTTGAACTATTCGTTCCATTAATCAGGGCAAGTCGTCAGATCCTGAAGCAGCAACGCAGCCCCAGACCATCATAGTGCCACCACTATGTTCTGTCAGTAATAAGGTTCTTTCTCTGAGATGCTGGGTTAGTTTTATAAGAGAAGTAAATGTCCACTTTTTTCACTCCACGTATTTCCCAAAAGATTTTGAGGATCATACAGTAGTTTTATTTTTTTGCCGTTTTCGGTAGCTTTAGATATTTTTCTGGATTCTTCTGTGACATTTAAGAAGAATTAGTTTTATTTTGAATAATTGCACTGAGTCATGCTTGTTTGTTTTGCTCACTTTTTAAAATGAAATGGTTTCAGGTCCTGATAACTACAGGCTAGGAGGCGAAGTGGATGCAGTAGGTAACACGGGTTGATCCGTTTTCCCCCAAAACAAACTTCTGGTTTGGATTTGAAAATCTGTCTTAGCTCCAAACAACCAGCTGACACTGGAGCCTGCGACAAAGAGCTTACCATTAATTAAAACTTAAATTTAGTCTCTCTTATAATATTAACAGGGAAATATTACATACTTTACATTAAATATTACATACACTAATAAAAAGGGAGGTTTGAAGCTGACACTATCCTGCATGCCGTGGCCTTCTAAGCTCTGACTTGAAACCTGTCCAGCAGAAATTCATTGACGACCTCCACAAAAAGGGCCAGCCATAAAAGAGTACTGTATATGTCAGATCATTAGGCGCACTGGATTATAAGGCACACTAAATATTCTTCCCGAGTGTGTAATATCACTCCTCCACGTCCACAGCTCTCTATCCGTCTCTGTGAGGAGGACAGAGTAGCTGGACTACACTGACCTGTTTCTAACATAAGGCAAGGCAAATTTATTTATATAGCACAATTCAGTACACAGACTTTTATATTGAATTAACTTACTAGGTTTATTGTTGCTAGTACGTACTCCAGGCTGCCTTACATGAATGCACTTCTAGTTTAGACATTACAGTCAGGCAGTCTGGTAGACAGCTCAGGGGTCCTATCAGGTAGTGACACAGTGAACCGTAATGCTCCTAATATCCATTGAGCGGAGTGGCATTGTTGCTAACCAAAGACATACTTATACATTTTAACAGATTTCTGAGCGCATTGTACCACATAAAATCAGTCCGTAAGCACAACGGTGATCATAGATAAAGGCGCACCATCAATTTTTGAGAAGATCTAAGGATTCTAAGTGCGCCTTATAGTCCGATAACTGCTAAATATCCCAGCCATTTACCAGGTGCTGCATCCAGACATATTAGTGGAAAGTTGAGTGGAAGGAGAGAGTTCGTTTTAATTGCAAGTCAAGATCCCAGCCTCTGGTGGAAGAGTATAGAGGAAAAGAATCTAATCTGCTTGAGGTTTCCACCCTGCTGCTGTTGGTCCACCAGGTTTTATCGTCTACCGGGAGGTTTTAGAGCCATTCATGCTTCGCTCTGCTGGCCTGCTTCATGGAGACGCTACTTTCATCTTCCAGCCTGGATGGTCCACACTGCCAAACATAACAATACCTGCGTTTCTGACCTCCGCGTCACCCGAACTGGCCTGGCCAGCAACCTGGCCTGACCCAAACCCAGTGAAGGAACCAGGGAGTATTTTCAGAGGAAGATAAAAGACACCAGAACCGACAGAGCAGAAGCAGCCTGGGCTTCCTGAACACATCAGCAGAACCACAGACTCATCTCCTACGTTTCACGCCGCAGTGATGCAGGAATTCACGCAAACGGGCCCCGGCTGTACTATCGAGCATTTCCAGTATCCACACGTCGCTCAGTAGAACCACATTAAAATCCTTTTATTGGTCTTTCGTAAAACTCTAAGCACTAAACTCTAAGCTATAGCCATCAATATTAAAAGATACAAACAATTGCAATAAATCACTGTTTGTAATAAATCTACGCCCCATGAGTTTCACCTTTTGAGTTAAATTTCAGAAGCAAGTTAACTTTAAAATGATATTCTAATTTACTGAGATGAACCTGTATTTGCACGTCTGATCACGAGCGTAGTCCTCTCGCCTTTTCACATCTTTGGATAGAGATGAAGCTCTTGAAATGCACGACAAAACGCTTGAAGCCTCCATGCTTGTTCCCATCGTCTCATCCACCGTCTTACATATCATCGCCTTGTAATTTAGTCCCATCTGCAGTCGATGTCATGTTGCTAATGTCTGTTAATGACATATTAACAGCCTTTTTTTTCAGTAGAACCTGCTTAATATGCCGAAGCAATGGCGCCTTAATGTCATAGCAATACCACAGTTCATTATCCTCGACATGAGATTAGCAGTTTTATTATGATGTGGGTTGACCGGTGAATGCTTCATGTCTTTCTTCTGTTGATTTAATTTTATTGAAGCTGCAAGTCTTCTGAGGGGCATCATTTATGTAGCTGAGCAGACATGGTTGCACAGAGTAGCAGCAACGGCGCCTCGTTAATTAACAAAACTCTCATATAGCCTAATGAGGCATTACAAAAGACATTATTTAACATACTCTAAACCAAATGCTAAATTATGTGTTTAAATACAAATACAAGGGCAGACATTATGCTGCAAATGATTCTATTTCCAATCACTTTTTTACAATAGATCCCAGTTATACGGTGTGTTTTAGTTCTTTTGTGTCTGAATAGTTAGCACGCTTCCCTTTCATGACATGTTTGGTCAGCAGCACTGCTGTAAACTGTATTTTGAGCTACACCAAATCTAAGTTAACACATTTGAGAAGCGAAAGCAAAAATGGATTAAATGACTTTAGATTTAAAAACAGAAGAAAGATTTGTTGCTCAATTTAGCAGCAGGCAAAACAAAACAATGCAAATTGTAATACTGGTCTGACAGAATCTCGAGTTACACTGACAAACTGTCCTTTTTGCCATTTTTAATGCCAGCCTAAAATAGGAAGACTGGAATCTTGTTGGTGAGGTCATTGTTTTGATGACTATCACGTTCTCATCAGCATAAATGCAGACTTAAATAGATAGATTTGATCTTTTGCATTACAAAGCAATGGGGAAGTCATTTTTCCCACAGTGGATCATTCTTACAATCTACACTCACTTAAACAGAAAAATGTTTGGACTAGGGCTTGTCTATATAGAAAAAAAGCATATCGATGAAAAAAAATTATATGGATCGATATCGATAATTATCCACAAATTCAAAACGTATATTTTAAGTGCAGCGCTGGCAATATTATGATACAGAACACACAAACTCTGAATTCAAACTCAACCCAATATTCAACCAAGTTTTTACCAAAACTGCAAGTTTTTAAAAAAGAACGCGCTTTTTGATCTCTGAAGGGGGCGGGGCTTGGTGACGGAGCGTTCCTGGGTCTGCGTTGTGATTGGCTGGGAGGATGTAGTGACTAGTTTTAACCTACACGATAGGCTAGAATGCAAAAAGATAAACTGTTCTATTGAACTTTTTACTTCTATTATCAATAAACGTCTATCAATGATATATATTGTTATTGAATTATCGTCCAGCCCTACTAAAGGCTGATCACGACCTCACCAAAGACTACGTAAGTTTTCATCATTGTAACAAAAAAAAGAAACACTAAAATCTTCAAGATTTCATGGCAGTTCACTTTTTTTTAATCAGATCACATATGCTTAGAAGTTTATAGTTAATTACACTGAAATCTGGCCTGGACCATTGTTCATTACTGCTAGCTTTTAATTTGAAACTCTTGCAAAGAGGTCGGTGATTTGAAGTATCCGACTCAACGCTACGCTAACGGCTGACTTCAAGGATCTTACAGGACTTGAGCACAACATAGTCTGTGATCTTGTCATTTTTGTTGATGACCGAAATTACCACAAGAGAAAAGGGATGTGAGTGAAGGTTTTAATGGGGAAAGAAGCCTTATAGGACATTAGGAACCCAAACAGGAATCAGGACGAGGGCAGCGGTCGAATCCAGTAAAGAATGACAGAAACGGAGACTCTTAAAGACTAGAGAAGGGGATTACTGGAGTGAACACAGATGGGTCTAAGTGGCAGAATAAATGTCAACTGTGATGAGAACATGCAGAGGTAACTGAGGTAAAACTCAGGGAATAGGGAGAAAAAATGGCTTAAAGCCCGGGAAGCAAAGGCCCAGAAACCAGAAAAGAGTGCAACGCCGAAACAGGACACAACCTAAACGAATGAATCAACATTCAAACCAGAAGGTGACAAAGAAATTCAGAAACAGGAGCGACAGGAAATATGAACTGAATACACAGAGTTCATGGAAACCTTTCAAAATAAAACAGGAACTAAGATCTCTCACCCTGTTATTACATCTATTGGCCTTTTCAAGATTTATTATCCAAACTGAGGTTGTTTGAAATATGTTTCCTCCTGGTCAGATACTGACTGTTTATAATGTCTCACCAGAACAAACAAAATCTGAGTCGTTTCTTTAAAAGGCGCCCCGTAGAACATCCTGCCGAGAAGAAATGCTGTAATTTACCCGGTGGACTTTAGTCATTGGGACACCCCAGGATGTCCACATTATTCATGCAGAAGGCAGAAAAATGGGTTTAAAACCTGGAGCTCATACACTAAGCCCAAAAAATTAATACAAATGTGCAAAAACAGATTATCTTGATGTAAATATTTTAAAGCTCATAGCTTGAGCCTTTTTTCCTCTTTTCAAAGATAAATAATACATTAATTGACTTATTTTTATTCCTTTTTACACACATACTTTAAAAAATATTTTTCGCAAGTCAAGTCATTACAATCCTTGAATTGGACGGTAAAGGCAAAATAATTTTCTATGCACTGCATAAAACTATAGAACAATATAAAGAGGTACCATATTATGACTTTTTGTAACTTGTTCTGGACTCTTTAGCCAGCTCTGTTTACACATGTAGCTCTTTGATCTTCTGTCATGTACAGCACTTTAGCCTTATAAGAGAACCAAAACCAATTAGAACTTATTTAACCCGTCTGCAAAAATAAGGATTTTAGTGCAGCAGGACGTGCTGTTGTTGGGATAATTACAACATAGTTGCAGCAATGGTGAAAACTCCAGGGATGCATGATGTCCCCTTTAAAGGCAAGATAACTAATTTCATTTCCTCCTAACATGAATTCATTTTCCCCGTGTTTTTTTTTTTTTTGCATTTATTGACTGACGCACTAGGGTCCAATGAAGTAGCTTTATTGGTCTTCGAGTGCATCAGCTTCCACACACATGCAAGCAAGCAGCTTATGGTGATTACCACGCCAGAAAGGGGTGGGGTGGGGGGGCAATATTGATTTTGGTTAAAAGCACACCAACAGCAAATGAAAGGAAGTTTCAAAGTATTTTTTTTGTCTTCTTCACCTTTTACCTCTCCTTGAGAGGACGGCGGCTTTAATCAGCCGCACATTTTGCTCTGCCTTCAGCTTTTATCTTAAACACTCTGCTTTCAGATGCACATAATTTATCAGGCTCTAAAAACAGAGAAGGGGTGCTGCTGTTTGCCATATTGTTGCTAATTTATCCATGAAGTTATGCAAGCACCGCAGTAGAAACACATTTTTTGCTCGCGCTGTTAACACATTAAACAGATTTGTTCACTGTAAATCTTTTATAAAACCCTCCTCAGTCCAAGAAGTCGTTTAATGTTCAACACGATTTCTCAGCAGAAACATTACCGAGCTCTTTTATCACTGTGCATTTGTTGTTCTTTGTTATAAAAGCATTCTTTCACAAGCGTGAATCTGAGGTAGAACAGGTTTTCAAAGCACCACTACTCAAGGTCTGAATGCAGAGAGACAAAGTCATTTAAATACGTCTTTGTTTATTCATTTCTTTCACTTCCTGCTTGTCTGAATGAAAAACAGGCTGCAGCCAAATCTCCTTTCAGGGCTTTTGCCTTTTCTGTCTCTTATTAACTCAGGGCTTCGCTCTTATCTGGTTTGAGGTGTGTTCAGAAAGTAACATGTGAAATGGGCTAAACTACAAAGGGGTAGCAGCTATGGCATAAAAAAAAGGTTTTTCATATCATAACATATTAAAAATGGCCAAATCTTTCCCAGGTTGTAAAATTATTATGCCGACAAAAACACACAGAAGACTCTGCTCTGTCATCATTTGTTAAACAAAGAAGGAGCCAAAATGGATACGCTGTGTGGAAAAAGCAAGCAGTAGCTCTTCCAGGCACATTTAGCAGCAATACCTTGAAGCACCTCTTTTCTGTCTGATTTCTCACATCATTTTGGAGGATTTTTGGGCCAATCTCCTTTGCAAAGGTTGCTTCTTTTCTGAAATGACTTAATTTAATTCAAACTTTTAGCAGCCAGACAGATGGGCCCATAATTTGACTTCAGGACATTTTTTTATACAGAGGAGTTCATAATCAGCTCAGCCCAAATCACCAGGCCTCTATCATGTGTTTCAGTTTCATCCAAACACGACGCTGTGCCTTCTGGCCAACCATCTCTACTCTGAGTAAAGGACAGTTTTGCTTTTGGAGTCTGACAGGGAGCTCCTGGGGTTTGTTTGCAATTTCTCCAAGCGTCGTCAGTGTGACCTGGAGGCAAATTCCCTTGGATGTCCACCTGCAGAAAGAGTTATAGCTCTCTTAAATGTTTCCCACTTTTGAATAATCTGAATTTCTGCTGAATAAGGGCTTTGAATAGTTCAGAAATGGCTGTATCACTCTGCCCAGATTGAAGCGGTCACACTGATGATGAATAGTTTATCAGTGCATTTAATTAGCTAGACCTGGCAGCTACTTTCCCTCTGAAACCCTGTGGAAGTCACAAGGGTTCATTTTTCAGTCACAACACTTCCATTTTCTGATAAGTGTCAAATCTGGTGTGTGTTTTCCAAAGTTTAGTGTAGTGTTGGCAAGGTACATTAATCTAAATGAATGTAAATAAATAAATCTGAACCATAATCAGTCAAAAGTCTTTGAGTCTGTCTGAAGGATGGATTCTTTACCTTCCTGTAAGAAATATCCTCACTAATTAAAAGACACAATGAGATGACGCATATATTTTCCAGATTATGAGCGATTTAGCAAATTAAAATAACATGTTGCTTAGGAAAAGTTAAAGCATCGCTGGTAGTTAATAAAATCATTAGGAAACAGGCCTTAGTTTAAGTAAAAAGAAACAAGGAATAGATTAAAAACACAAATGCTCATGTAATTCTACTCTATAACCAGTAATGAAAGACTTAAAGAGTTCAACGTTTAAAATAGTGGTTTAGCTGACTGAAGTTTAACTTATATCACACACTTATTGGTCCCTCTGGAGTTTTAAAAAAGGGCTTTGCAGCCTAAGTTTGGAGCAAATTTCTAATGGTAATGTCATGGGAAAGTTCAGGTGAGAAAAAAACAGTTAAGATGTTTTAAAGGTTTTAGAACTACCTATCACCACCAGAACCACCAAATTAAAAGAACAAAACACCACAAACGCCACAATATAACAGCAAAAAGTGTTGCCTATGTTGTCTGGCTGATGGATCATGCAGGGGAGCGACTGAATCGTTGTTTTCTCCTGACTCAGTGAGTCAGATGAATGCTCCCACTAACAGATCTTTAAAAGCTACTTAACATATTTGGCTCAAGTAAAAGTAAAAAGTATTCAGTAAGAAGGCTACTCAACTAATGAGTAACAGCTGATGATTTAGTATTTAAAGATTATGTGATTGGGCAGAAGAAAATATAAGGTTATGTGCAAATACTGATATTTTAAAGACAAAAAAGAAAAATATATAAAGAATAACATAATATCAAAACATCAAATTCAGGCAGAAGAAACAGTTTTCTAACACATTTTTTAACATTAATATTGAGACCAATACTAGCAGTTAATGTCTATCCAGTATGTCAGAACAGTGCAAAGTGCTTCCAATGACATCTGTTTACTGTACGTTCATCTGACCTCCAAGTGTCTCAATGAGCTCAGCAGATAGAAAATAACATTAAAATAATAAAGCTTGTGCATAAACATGAAGTCTCACTTTAACATACACTCTGGGTTTTTGTCTCTCTGGTGCATTTTTTGTTGAAACAAGTTTCTTTATCCATAAAGTTACTCACAGCAGGTAGAGTAGCCAGACATTTTACTCAAGTAAGCGTAGAGATACTTTAGTAATAAAATAATTCAAGTAAAAGTAAAAAGTACAGTGCAGTAAAACTACTCAAAAGTTACTCAAGTAAATGTAACTAGTTACTCCCCACCTCTCAAATCAACCAAGCAGAAGCAGACTTGAGATAATATAAAAATATATATGTTGCTAAATTTGTAATAAAATTAAATTCTATTATTTCTGTAGACTCCTTTCTTGAAACAGAGGAAAAAAATATCCTCCTACATAAACCAATTGTCATGTAGGCACAGATGCAGAAATATTGTGATAATGATGATTTGATGAAGGACCAAGAGACTTAGGAATTGTTGCAGGTCAGGAACTAGAATAAAGGCACGGAGGAAAAGGGGAGTAAGAGGGAGGAAAGCAGATGAACCAGTAATGGGTGGATGTGACCAGGGAGTATTTCTACACAGAGGTAGAGCAGAGAGATGACAGGTGGAGGTAATCAGGTGGGTAACGAGCGACAGCTGAAAACAATGACAGCAGAGAACTGAGACAGAGAGGAAACACAGGAAGAAATATTACAGAGCACATTTTTTTTTAATTGAACAGAACGAGCTAAGAACGAACTAATCTACCAACGTGAAAATAAACAAACATTCAAACTAAAGAAAACACAATCCAGGAAACGGAGATCAGTCCAAATACAGGAATTCTGACACCTACCGTCTGGTTGAAACTGTTTCGACATTCAAAGTTTCACACATGTGATCATTCTACTGAATAAACATCCAAGTTCATGTTGAGATTATAAAGTTATGACTAATCACCAATTATTTTAAAAGCTTCCTTGTTTTCTGAGTTTATGGAATAAAACTATCCATATGGGAGACCTTGAAAGTTGTGCCCAAGTGTTCAAACAGCTTCTATTGAGCAATCCTGGGGTCAATGATGAATTTTTGAAGATTAACGACGTTAGCGTCATGGTATTGGAGGTTATTATGGCCAAATCCAGGACATCCAGAAAGGACACTTTGAAAGGCCTTGGATGAGGTGAAAGGTCAAATGTTTGCACACACCACAAGGTTAGATTTAAGTCATCTGGACGCCATTCTTTTATATTAGGTGTTGATATCTAGAGTCATGCAACTTAAAGAGGTGTGTCAACTTCAGGCATTGAAACGTGCCCAAAATAATTATGATTAGTTGCTTATTTAATAAAACCATCTGGAAAGATAATGAACACTAGATTTAATTAGTATGGCTTATTTGCAATGTGTAAATGAGCAGATTTAAATTACCGTGCGTATGAGAGAGAGAAGGGGGGGGGGGGTGAGAAACTTTTCTGTTCTCATCCTTCGCTGTTAACAAGGCAGGGATGGAGCTCACTGCAAAACGCTGCCTTAAAGCTGTGATGTCACCTTAATCACCCTGAAAGGGATTAAAACACCAACCAGGATGCAGGAGGTATTTTTAATCCTCCCAAACAGAAAAGGGAACTGAAATTGTACGGCTGCACCGCTCAACTCAAAAGCACACATTTAAATTACAAATCTCCTGCTCCAGACCTCTAAAGGTCCCTTTATAACAAACCAGCTTCATCAGTGCTGGTGCATTACATGATTACAGTGTTCTGAGATCAGCAGACGACATATAAATATACTGTGATTGAGTAAAGTGCTGGAGTTTAATTAGCTGTTTGTGTCAATTTAGTGTTTGCTGCTCTGATTCGAGTTTGGGCGCCTTTCTGAGTGCAGTATTTCCTTTTCTCATGACGGCTCAGATTAGATATGAGCATAGACATTTTCTTTAATTATCTTATTATTTAAACACATATTTATTAGCCAATTTAGTAAAAGTTTGAGGCTTCGGTCTCATCCACCCCCCCTCCCCAATGGTCACGCTGCTAACTATGTCATGGTGGAACGAGTGCATCATTACCCTCTAAATATGTATTCGGTATGTCAGGAAGTGAGGAGAGGATCTGTGACCTAGGGGGAAGGTGAACGGGTGGTGGAGGGGGCTGAAGAGACCCAAGCAAACCTGGCAGCCGCAGCAGGAGCAGCAGGAGCAGCCAGGCGAGGAGCGGCGCGTGAAATGCAGAGTTTCTTGTAGCTTCAATAGACAATCCAGGTCATGGGGGAGTCTCCAGAGTGTGAGAACGATCATGTGAGGAGCTGCAGCACAGCTCAGGTTATCTTCCTGAACTAGCTCAGCGGTCACCTCTTTAGAAAGACACCATTTTTTGTCATTGCAGTCGAACATACCAACAAAATTTGTCTCCTGCATTGTAACCCGTCCCTTAGGGAGCAGTGGGCAGCTTTACAAGGCCCAGGGTTAAGGGTCTTGCTCAGGGAACCAGAGTGGCAGTCTGTGGGGGTTTGAACCAGCGTTCTCAGATTGCAAGCGCGCTGCTCCAACCACTAGGCCACCACCCCCCCCCCCCCCCCCCTCAGTGAAAGTGAATTCAATGTAGCGTGCATTCATAGGCAATCTGTCCCAAATCTCAATGCACAAATCTAAATGATTAATATCCCCTGCCAGATTTAGGTTTAAAGTTATTTGTGTTCAACCAAGAAGATTTTTTTCTAATGGGAAATGACAGACGCATCCCTTTAGAAGATAACAAGACATCCGTGTGAAATAAATTCTCTACTTTTTTTAACATTTTAATAAAAACTAGCATGCCGAAAATATTTCATTCCCCATTCAATAATCAATGATAAAAAGCCTTTTTTTGGCATTACAGCAAATAAAAGCTTCTCACAGTCACTGGTCGGCTTTAGGCATGTTTCCAGTGAATCCAAGAAAGGTTAAAAAATAAAATAACTGGACTTCCATAGAGAAACTGTCCAGTTGTTTTATTTTTTAACCTTTTTTGGATTGATCATGACCTGGATGACTGAGAATCTTCACCAACATGTTTCCAGAGGCGTTTTGACCAATATTTTTACCTAATGAGTGCCAAGTCTTTGCTAGCCTGGCCAGCCAGACTGATTTAAGCTGTTATACACGGCGGATCAGTCTGGTAAGGAGCCGGTAGAGCCCAATTTAAAAGGCGGGACTAACAGGGTCAGTGTCACCAGGTTAGAACCAGTCGGATAACTACAAATGTGATGCAATTTTTTGCCGCTTTTGTTTTAAAAAAATCAGAGAATTTCTTACTCTTCAAAGGCATCAAGCAACAAAAACCTCCATATGTATCTTGACTGTTATGGCAGCAGAAAAGTGCTGCTGCATTATGGGTAATTCTACTGCTGAGAGCGAAGCATCGTAAAGTCCCGCCTCCCGCTCTGTGATTGGTCCGGTCTGGAAGGAATGGAGACTGATTTACGCTCAATGTAAGTCAGTCTGGCTGGCCAGGCTACCTCTTTACCCTAATCTTTAGCTCCCTCCACAGATTCCCTTATTGAATCCAGGCAGGATTTGGGCAGCGCCAATGCAAAATGGTCAAAATATTTCCAGCCAGATGAAACATATTAGTAAAATTAAAATTATTCGACCATAATCATCTAAATCTGACACGGGCATGAATAGTTTTTGCTTTACCCTCATTAATGTGGATTATTATAAAATATATTTTGCTTCCCTGTGTAAGTGCCAGAATATTAAACCTGCTTTGGAAACAAAGACTTCCCTCTGACCTATCACTGGAGCCGTTGGCCAAAGCCTTGATGGTTCTCTGTATAATTTGTGCCTCTGGTTGAGTTTGGTTGGCATTTTGAGCCAAAATATCACATGTGAACCAGCTCTGCAGGGAACGGTGCCAGTGCACATCGCCACAGGTCAGAGTTGGGTTGCCTTCATTAGAAATGCACAGGAGGCACAGAGGAAGTGACCTATATCACCAAAGCCTGCCATCTGTTAGAGAGAAGATTCAAACAATTAAAAAACCCTTAAACAAAGTTGAAACCATTAGTTTCTCTCTTATCTTTTCATGCCGTGGTGTGAAAAGGTGTTTGCCCACTTCTTGATTTCTTATTTGTGTGCATGTTTGGCATACTTAAGTGTTTATAAACACCAAACAAATTTTAACATTTGTCAAAGACAAAACAAGTAAACCCAAAATGCAGTTTTTAAATTAAGGTTTTTATCATTATGAGAAAAAATCCAAACATATATAGTGCTGTGTGAAAAAGGGATTGCCCCCTAAACTTAATAAGAGGTTGGGCCGCCCTTAGCAGCAACAATTGCATTCAGGACCGTGCGATAACTTGCAATGAGTTTTTTCTAGCACTGTGTATGAGTTTTATTTCACTTATCTTTGCAGAATTCTATAAATTCAGCCACATTGGAGAGTTTTTGAGCATGAACAGCCTTTTTAAGGTCCACAGCATCTCAATAGGATTCAAGTCAGGACTTTGACTAGGCCACTCTAAAGTTTTAATTTTTCCTTCAGATGTGTTGTTTGTTTTGGATCATTGTCCTGCTGCAGAACCCAAATTTGTTTCAGCTTGAACATCCGGCCACGAAAAGATGGCCGGATGATGTCCTTCAGGATTTTTTTGGTAGACAGCAGGGTCCATTTATCACAGCAAGTCTTCCAGGTCCTGCAGCAGCAAAACAGCCCCAAACCATAACACTACCACCACCAGATTTTATTGATGGTATGAGGTTCATTTTCTGAAATGTGGTGTTACTTTTACGCAAGATGTATTGGGGCACACACCTTCCAAAAAGTTCAACTTTCCCAAAAGTCTTGAGGATCATAAAGATGTGTTTTTGAAGAATTGAGACAAGCCTCAATAGCTATGTGTTTACATGCACACAATTTTACGATCGGATTAAAATGTATTCAGATTAAATAATCAGATTGCACCATTTATATGGGCTCACAGTCAATAAATCTGATCATAGAGTGCGTGTATAGGCACCTGGCTTTATTCAGAATAGAACCACTCTGACGTGCGCGGTTATCAAATTCCCCTAAAAAAAACATAGAAGTACTTTCGTCTTTGCTAAACCACAAAAATAGGAAACAAAGCAGTATTCTCCGAGTTAGTTTGTATTCTGAGCGCCCAGGCTGCACTTACGGTTAATTACGGTTGACACGTTACAGAATAAGCAACAATTTTGAGCTCTTTTATTTTTTTTCGAACAGAAAGGCTGTATCAGGAGCCCCGACAGTTTTGCTTCCTGATGTTTTTCCGCCACTCAGCAACGTGGAAATACGTCACGTTTACCTCGGGCGCACATGCGCACTTGGGTCAGTTTACCACATTTGGAATAACTTGAGCCTGACAAGCGTTTAATTGCACGTTGATCAGATTATCAATCAACGTAAACCACCCCTCTCAGTCGGATTACAATTTCATTGTGATTGGCTTGTTTACATGATGCATTTTTATTCTGATCGGCCCTTAATTCCGATTACTTTTGTCCATGTAAACGTAGCTAGTGTCTGTTGCTTCTTCATTCCAGATATTTACTGTTTCGGTGGTTGGTTTTGTCCTGCCGTTGAGCGACTTGTAGGCAGGAATTTGGGCCAGAGAGCAGTGATCAAAAAGTCCCAGTTGTGGCAGAGGGATAGCCAGACAGACAGTAAATTAACAATGTTCACAAGATATTCATCCGCCCTTTACGTGTCGGGAACAGCAGATCAGAAAGTCCGATACTCAAGCCAGACATGGAGTTGTGATTTAAAGGTTTATTATAAAAAATAAAGCTACTAGAGAAAATCAGATGCGGTCAGGAAAATGTCCAAAGTGGAGCAGGCTGCTCACATCATGTGATGACAGGCAGGAGAAGGCAGACAAGAACAAAAGGGCTGGGCAGGAATCGTGGTGGGATTGCAGTCCAAGGTCGTGTTCAGAAGTCAGAAGGCCGGTGAGGTATCCAGCGAGGCCAAGGCAAAGAGAGAAAAAACAGAGAAACTAGTCAAAAACAGGCGATGCAAACACTAATGCTGGATGGCTGCTCACACAAGCCTTTTGAGCAATCTGCCGGGGACTGGCTGTGGGGGGCAGGTGAAAATAGGCAGGATAACAGGTGTCACAGATGCTGGATAATGAGCTCAGCGCAGGTGGATTAAATTGGCTGGGGCTATGGTAGATGGTGAAAGACTGAATGAATGAATGGAGCTGAACAGAAATACAAGGACATAATTTGACTGAAGACACAAACAACACTCCAAGTACAAATGAATGCAAGAATTAAGGCAAAAAGTAAAGAAATACAGTAATAAGGAAAAGCATCTAACAAATTTTAAACATGAAGAAGTGAACCTTGTGGCAAAACTCCACCTTCAAAACTAATAATAATGAATATGGCAATACCTGTAGAACATGAATGACAAGAAAAAAACAAATCCAAATCAAAACCATAACCAGACACCTCCAAACCATGACATTACGTCACTGTCCTGGCTCTCACCACACATCCACACAGACCTCTCTACAGCAGTATCAGCCACAGCTCCACAAAACAACATTGTTAATAGCAGTGCTGTTTTCTTCTTGCCTTTTGTTGTTGTTATGACGGCGTCTTAATATTGTCCGCTCCTATTGCTCTACAAAACAGAGACTCCGGTATCTGCTGCTTTGTGACGTCTTCTTCCATTATATACGCATGCAGGGGTCTTGGGGAAGGTTGCATGTTAATTAATGTAACCAAGCTTTCTGGGTTCGTTACCGGCATCACATGCAGGTGGAAGGAGACTGGACTCGGAGCTTGGCTTTTGGGTTGCTGCATGGCTTAGCGGGACTCTTATTTTTCCAACACCTCCGTACGAAACACCAACAATTACTGCCTATGGCAATCTTCAGACGACATTTATACTGTTTACAAACAGCCTCTGTATTAGTGTGGTTGGCTGCCTGTTGGGCTTTTCTGGGGCTTGTTTGTCTTCATAGCCCCAAAAAAGCCCTTGTCTTTGATTTCACTGTAAGCTTACTGTGGGGGGCGGGGGGGCTTTATCGTATCGTTTTATTATCGTGATAAGAATTTAAGTTTATCGTGACAACGATAAATTCCACCTAGTGATGTCTGACAAACCCCAAAACAGCCAGTATTGTCAGTATTGTTATTTTTGCTATTTTCTTCACTGCTAGTTTCTTGAGATCATCATAAATGTCAATAAAGTAAAAAAAAAAATAGCAGTTTGGTTTATATAACTAGTGTCCTGATGACACACGTTTCAAATTTTGTTTTAATATGTTATATGTTACACTGTTAGATGTTGTTGTTAGATCACTGTTTTTTAAGCACATTATTTATATTTATTGGGCTAATAGATATGCAGTCACAGCCACACATTTACCTAAAAAGCTGCAAGAAGCTATAAATAACCATTTATCATAGATTTTACCTTTATCACAGTAGTACCACAATATAACGCGATAGGATTTTAAGTTCATATCGCCCACCCCTAACATCAACTCGTCAGGTTAAAAGGAGCTTCTTGTTGTGAGTTTTCTAGTGTTCAGTATTATAACAATGGAGAAATTTTGTAGGTGTTTGGTTCTGTTCCCATAAACATAAAAGTCCAGTTTTTGGAACTAAAATGTTATTTTCAACATATTCTACCACCATGATGAAAGCAAGTCTTTATTTTTCCTGTGTCTCTCTGACAACCTTTCCTGTTTCCACACAGGTGACAAAGACATGGATGATTACTACCCAAGACAACATCTTCACCCTGACTTCGGTGGCCGGGGACCAACCCACATGGTGAAGCTGAATGCTGAACCCCACCAGCACCAGCAACACCAGCAGCGGCAACGCCCCCGACGGGTGCAGAGGGCCATGTCACAGGACCACGTCCTGTCTCCTCCCAGGACGCCACGGCGGGGAGATTACGGCTTGTCCTCATACAGTGCCATGGCAGCCGCCGCGTACGGAAGCAGCCGCAATCTCTCAAACGAGCAGCTGCTATCTGCGGACCGCCTGCACTCCCAGGATCCATTGCTGTCTCCGGCGATGAGGCGCGATAAGTTCCGGGAGAAGGCCATGGCACGGGCAATGTCTCATGCCGACATGCTAATGCCTACCACACCGGTCATGGACCGCCACAAGATGACCAAGATGCACTCCCAACCCAGTGCCTCCACTGACTCGTACAACACGCTGATGGTCAACCATCACGCTGGCACGTCCACGTCTAAGAGGCAGGCATTTGCTTCCCGACGAACACACACGGTGGACCACCTACAGTACATTCCCGGGCACCACCACACATACCGCACTGCCAGTAAGAACGAGGTAACTGTTTAACGACAGCGTTGGACCACTCTTGAAATGCATCACAAACGTGAACAGACGACATCGGCATCCGTCATTAAAACTCTCCTTGTTGTTTTTAGCACAAGCTTTGTGTATGATCCAGAATTTGGACGACTAGGGAAGACCCTGGTAGGACATTTGTTTTTTCTCTGAGACCATCATAAGGGCTTTGCGCGTTGACACAAAGATCCTTCTTGTCAGACGCATGACAGAGTGAAGAAAATATTTTTTAAACCGAATATAGGACTCGAAGGGAATCGTATCACCTTTCTAAACTTATAAACTATATTTACTATTTGTATTTTCAGTCTTTGTTATAGCTTTAGAGGTACTCATTATCTGATGTAAGCACTTCAGTTGGTGCCTCTTGAAATTATCCCATTTCAACAATGAAGGGGATTTGTGGGTTAAAAAGCACAATTAATGAATTCCCATTTTTTTTGGATTAAGTTTTCTCTTCTTCTTTGACAAATGGCCAGAACATATCAGCTTAGACTATAAGTGAAAACAGGCTATTTTTGTTGCATACTATAGATGATTGTAAATAGGCTATTTTAGCTGCATAATACAATAAAACTTGGCCCTCTGGACTTTTTTCCCCGAGTGGAATTTATTGGGCGTTTTCGTTTAATAATTTCTATTTTAGATAAGGAGAAATTCCCAGATTAGTATTATTTCCACCGATGTCTGCAAATTATGTGGATCTAATATGTGGGAGTACGTTTTTGTTTGTATGTTTTCCAAACCGTGCTTGTGGCATAGAATGACTCTGTATGAAATGGCTGCTTGAATTTGCTTGATTCTGATTATTTGCTCTGTCGTTAATTGGCCGCTTGCCTCCATCTCTACAAGTCAGCCCCTCAGCGTTGTGGATTATATAGGCCGAACTATCGTCTAGTGTTGAGTTTGACGAAAACAATCAGTACGAAAACGACGTCATGCTTGATTGACGAGATGTCACTTGCCAATCAAAAATTAATTAAACTGTGAAATGTTTGTCCGGTGTTTTTTTTTGTTTTTCATTAAAGCAATGCCTTATTGTATAGAATGCCATAAGCTCTTAAATGAACAATTGTGCTTTGTCTTGATTTGTTGTCTCAGTTTCTTTGTGCAGTATTATTGATGTGGTTTACCAGCAGAACCAGAAGCCAAGGGAAGTTTCTTATTGGGTGAAGTGAATTGAGTCCAAGAGGTTTGAAAGCAAAAACAATCATTAGTTGAGTAGTTTCTATTACTGTTTTGTAAATTTGTACAACTGTACTCGTTAGCTGGACCATAGCTTTTTTAGAAGCAGATGTTAGAGAGACATTAAAACGGTCCGTGAGTTGTTTCATGTCACGGTTTTGGGGTAATGGTTCACTGTTTCATGTGCACCTTTTTTCCTATTTTGTCTCCAGAAATACGATACCTTAGCAACAGATACTTAATTTTGTTAATACGTCCATCTATCCATTCATCTATTGTCTACTGCTTATCCAAGATCAGGCCACAGAATCAAAAGGTCTAGTTGGAAACCTACCCATCCCTCTCCCCAGCAGCACTCTCGGTCTAATTCTGAGACATCCCCAGCTGTTCCAGGGCCAGAAGGGACATATAACTACTCCAGCAGGTTCTGGGTCACCCTCCAGGGAACCTCCTATTAGAATCACCTCAGATGACTCTTTTTGATGTGGAGCAGTTCTACTCAGACGTCTCCCCAAGCTATTTGGCTTTCTAAGGCTGAGCCCAGCTGCTCACAGAAGGAAGCCTCTTTCAGCTGCTTGTATTCAAGATTTTGTTCTTTTGGTCATTGACCATCGGTGAACATCCTTATGTGGATCGTCAGCCTGTAAATCAAGAAATTTGCTTCTCCACCCGGCTCCGTAGTGCCCTCATAACTGCAGACAAGGCCCTAACCTTTCTATCCATCTCCACCATCTACCAAATCATAACCATCAAAGAGACAAAAGTCTGCTCCTGGAGGGAGGAGTTGACTTTTCCTGGTTTCCATGACCTCTGGTTTAGAGCTGCTGATCTCATCTCATCCAGACACTAGTCTAAAAACACGTCCACGACATGCTTAAGGTCAAAAGAAAAAATAAGACCCCGAGGATTCAAGACTCTTTATGGATGTTCAGTCTTAATTGACAGAAACATGTATACAATATTTATCAACTATGTTATAGATCTTCTAGAATTTACCTGAAGACATGAAAGATGAAATGGTTCCTTAAGCTCTGTCTTCAATCGGTGGATAAAAAGGATACCTATTACTGTCTTTATAACAAAATTACTGGACACATGAGCAGGTGGAACTGATGTGTAAGATCAACAAGCAATTAGTTCTTCTTAATAGGACAACAAAGACAGTAAAATCTGTAGGCGGTAGGAGTTGTTCTCTCCTAACCATCTATTCTCCTCCTTGCACCAGTTGACGGACTGAAGTGAGCTAACTTATAGAAAGTTTGGACACAAGCATTCACGCTTTTATCCTGCATAATTTACAGGACATAATCCAAATTAATCTTTAACAGTAGGCCAAAACAATGCTCCTGCTGTCATATCCTCTGACGTGACACTCCCATGACTGAGTTGGCTGTTCCTATCTACCCCTACACTGGGTGACTGGGCTGAACATACATACGACAAAAACAAAACAGGTCAGGTTTCATTAACTCTTTCATTATCTAATAACTATGTTCACACATTTACGAAGCAGTATTTTCTAACTGCTGATGAACAGGAGTGTAGAGGGCAAAGATTTTCATACATTCTTTTGTTTTCTATCACAGCTCCAAAGCCTAAAGAACTTATCAAGATGGTCTAAATTAGAGAGTCCCAAGTGTAATTGTCAAACGTCCTGTCTCCTTAGCTACATCATCTCTATCATTTTGAGCACTCCTGTGGCCTTTCTGTAAAAGTCAAAGGAGCTACTTCATCTTCAGAAAGTTGACAAGTTATAACCTGTTGCTGATAAGCGTGGACCAGTTCCCAATATGAAGGTGTGTCCCGATTTTAAAAGTTCTGGTTACAAAACCAAAAGCTTCTCTCATACCATTCCTACTACTAAGGTCCTTTCACTCACAGAGAAAGTGTCGAAATAGCCAGTTTTCTGCAGCTGGATAGAGCCGAAAAACCACCCCCCTCCCTACCTACTGTCAGTAAACTGCCTAAAAGAACAAGTCTCATTGTTTAATGGCAAGCATATTCAGCTGTTTGCAAATATTTACAGTCACAAAAATCACAGATGGTCTTATTTTGAAATATAAAGGAGCACCATCCACTGAAAATTATAGAGATGTGTGAATATTTGTCAAAATCATTGCCAGAAAACTGTGAAATTGTGCTCAAGTTTGTCATACCATGCAGTTCTCAGACCAGCCAATGCATAGTTGATTCCTGTCCTCCCATCACTATATTGTGTACCTTTCTTTCATTTCAGTGGTGTAGGCAGGCCTCGTTACTTTCATTTAAGCATCATTATTTTTCTCCAGATAACCCAGGCTGCCGCTGATTCTTTCAATTGTAATTCAAGTTTCATATGCCATGTATACCACGCATGTATGGCACTCCTACAGAGCAGACAGAATTATGACTCAAATATTAAATCAATAATAAAAAAATCCCAGCACCTAATGTTACAAGCTGGAGAATCACTCACCTCAGCATCCCGGATGCTTGAAACTGAAAGTGAAACTGGCAGCTTGACCTACTTTCTAATTATCTGCCCGATTTAAAGGTTGACTCTCCAATTTTTCCTTAAGTTTCTTCAAGTCCCTTTTTGAATAACTGAGCAAGACCATCTTACCTGCTCTTCCACTCCTCAGGGGGGTGATCGTGTGAAATAAATCTCCCAAATCCACTCCAGTCTTATTTCTTTCTACTGAGGCCTTCCTCTTCTTCTTATAAACTTGCTTTGCTTCTTATGACTCTCAGCCTTCATTTCTTCACATTTGGACCCATGTAACACCTTTTTCAGGGTGCCATCATACTTGCCCAGATAGTGTGACTCCAGCTTTAATGACAACAATGAAAATAAACATAAAATCTACATTAACAGAAGAATTGGGATGCCCCTAACCTTAGTTTCAACAAAGAAAGGGATAGAGGTCCAGAGGGAATGAAATCAGTCAAATTGGATTTTCCCAAAGTGGCGTCCTCTGCAGAAGAGACAAGAAACTAAGAAAACTGATGAAACATCCAAAAGGAATGAGTGATGTCTAACCGAGCTAACGCTGGTAAGCAGTTAAAACAAGTGCTATAGCGTTCTGAAAAGACTTCATCTAAAGCACATTTAGGCCTACCCCTGTATTTCCTTTCCAACTATAAATATCACTCAACACATACAGCCTTGACCTTTTAATAAAACCCCGTCCTGCTGCTGCGGGTATTTTATGTTGTGCAGTTTAGTGCTAGGCTGGAATTAGCATGTTTGCTCTCTGTTTTGAAATGACTCATTGATCATTTGTCTTGTAACATTTCAATGCGGTTCCAGTTGTGTGTAAACACAATAAAGGACTTCTTTAGAAATCTGGCACTGTTGGATTTACTTTGTAAATGTTCACATGATGCATATAGGTAATTATAAAGTGTGAAAGGGGCTCAAATTCTCAGCAGGACCCCAAGAGCAGCCAAATGGTGCGCTCTAAATGGGATTGTGGGGATGCTGGAGCCATAATCACAAAGAACGCACCAACATCCCTTTTTTTGGAGCTGAGTTCTGTAAGGGACTCCTGGTACCTGAATATACTGTGATTGGAACCCTTGAGAGCCTTAGCAGATATTCAGATTGGATTGGGACATCCCTAAAATACGTACGTTTGTGAGGGAAGCTCCACAATCAAGTCAAATTCCAACTCATCGGCTTGGAGTCTGGCTTTACAAGGTAAATTTGTGTGTGTTAAATGTTTTGCCCCTTCATGATTTGACGGTTTGTGTAAAAGTAATTAATCCTGAATGCACAAATTCTTTCAGTATCATTACTACCCAAACAAATGTCTATTGCTGTGATCCTGGCTTATCCGAAAATTAGGGACTCAAAAACGGCTTAATTGATGAAACTTCAAAATATCCAAACCTTTGCGGTGTCTACTCCCAAATCAGCAGGAATTATAGATTCGGGCTTTCAGATGACACTAAATCAAAAACAAATACTAGTCTTTTTTCTTTTTTTTCTGTATATACTTGAATACAATGTTATTTGTGGTTTGAGCTTTGTAATTTTAGTGGCAGAAGAGCAATCTATCCTGTCTTATTTAAAGGGTTGCTCATAGTTTATAGAACTGTTTTTTATCGGCTTAATTTTTCAAAACCAATGAAGAGATTTACCATTTTTAGGGGTTCTGAATGTTGGCCAAATGTACCTTGAGTTTAACAAATGTATTTCTTAAATTTTATGTGCCACATTACTTTTATGTCAGGTTTGCATTTGATGATGTCAGCTATAAGTCATTTTCTCTGAAATCACAATCTTTGTACACACGATTGCTTCTTTCTTTCTTTCTTTCTTTCTTTGGCGTGCTTGAAAGAAAAATAAAGAACGTTGGATCTCTGTGGTTGACGGAAGGTGTACGCTCGTCTGCGGACCGCTGTAGGCAAATATTCACTGAATTTGTGCAGCTAATCTCAGATACTTCTGCTTCTTCTTTATTAATGATGTCATCTCAAAAGCCTTTTCTATATGTGCAATATTTTGTTTTCATGCTGAATAATTCTGCAGCCATTAATTCCTTATTAAGGATTGTGAGATTATTTTGCTGCCATGGAAGCTTTCTTGTCCTTTAGTATTAAAATAAGGACTGTTCTGTGTTTCATCGTCATTTTTAATTTAAAAAAAAAAGTATAGATTTGGTATGAATGGAAAAAGTATAAATGTTATTTACAACTAACTAAAAACTGCAACAAATGACTGTTCTTGTGGATTTTTTTGTTTCCGAATAATTAAAGATCATTTTATGTGTTATTCACATTTATTCACTTGTGTGTTTCATTTATCGTGAAAAACTGTGTACTCTCATGTTTAGTGTTGACTTGTATGAAAATCTTCATTTCTTCTGACTACACTTTCTTTGTTTTTGACAAGTTAGGGTCATTAAAATTATTTACACTTGTTACATGCAAGAATAATGACAAAGATCATTATTTATCTTAAACAATTTGGGAGAAAATGCTTTTTTTGTTTTTACAGGGTGTATGCAAACTTCTGACAATCATGTCCAATTTATACGTGATCAACATCGTGAAAAAGAAAATCTGCTCTGTTTATTTACACAAGAGCTCTACATTTTGTTTAATAAAAGGTAACAGTGACCTTTATTATCCTGGATTCGAGAAAAACTCTAATTTTATTTTATTCCCGGTTTGGTTCTTTTGTTCCCCTAACATATCTCCTTCGGCGGTTATTATGGTTATGAATGCAGGTCGATACCCGTGACCTTCTGAAATGACTGTGTGTTTGACGCTGAGCAGAAAAAATAAGCATCTCTCTGTCCAAGAAGGGGTCTGATTACCGTAGAGGAGAGCTCTGTTTGCCGTAATGTCCCCCAAATGTGTCGCGACACTGGAGCAGAGGTAAAGAGCAGTGGTTTCCAACGTGACACCTGGGGGCCCGTGTCATTAATCTCATTAAGAAGCTTCTGCAGAGGCTGATGGGACGGTGTAGAAGTAATTCAACTACATGAACGCATTGTGTTAAAGCAGTAAAAGATAAAACTTGCAGGACAGTAAGGATCACATGTGTGGGAAATGGTTACTGATTATCTACCAAGTCATAAAAATAAAAAAATAAATCACCAAAGAAAGATGATTTAGATTAGCATGACTGCCCATGACCTGGTTTAGTCGTTTTGATTTCAACAATATGTGATTTATTAAATAAACAATACATGTGGTCAAATACATTTAAGTAGATAGTTAGATATGAAATAGAAAATGAACTTGTGTTAAAGGTGCATAACTACATTATTTGACTTTTTTAATTTATACGTCAGTAGCTCACTGTGGTTGCATACAAAGTTTTTATGAAAGATTATCACGTCCGGCTGGCGTATTAGTTGTTATTTTGGTGTTTTATGCTTTGTTTTTGCTCAATTTGTTAGTAAATAAAGCCTTTCATATTTATTTACTATTGAAATGGAAGTACGTCACTGGCCATGTGCAGCAGGGGTTAAAATAAGGAAGCGGCTAACGGCTATTAGCATCTCCCAACGAAACAATGCAGAATAGTCCAAGATCCAGTACACAAAAACTCACAAAAAAAATTATTCCAAGAGGGAAAAGCCTGGACTGTTGCTGGGAATACAGTCTGAACTTTGATGTTCACTGAAGCAGACGCTAAATCTGACACCACGTCTGTTTATTTCTATTAATCGCGCCCGGTGCGGGTGCCGTTTTTATTCACAAAAAGGACCATCAAAACATTATCAGGATGGAGACTTGGTGTATATAACCTTATTTTATCATTATCAAACGGTTTTTGGTATTTTTTTAAAGCATATAACGTGGCTATATACCTTTAATTCCACCACTGAATTACATTATTTATATGATTATTAATTATTGTGAGAAATTACCCATGAGATTTATTGCCTAGAAAGTCAAAGTTCTTTCAACTTCTTTTACATTTTTAAAACGCTGATCTAAAACATTTTGTCTGTGCTTCATCTATACACCTTTGTTTGTTCTCATCTCTTTAAACACAACGTAAATCTCCCCGTGTCACTACCATTCTTCCCTTGGTTTGGACCCCAGGAAGAATAGGAGCAGCATTAATCTGTAGCTAATGTGGATCCACAATAAACAGTAAACATGAAAGACACAGCAAACATGGGGAAAAGAGACCCTAGTAGCGGTTGCACATTTTTTCTTTTTGCCATACACGCTAAAAACTACGCATGAAAGAAAACGCATGCTTCACTTTACATCCTCATCCATCCATGAACCACGGTGGTGGACGCATCATGTTGTGACGATGCTTTTCTAGACACTTTTACTATTTGTTTAAGGCCAGTTTTTGTCTCCTACTGATCGGCTGTCGAACCAGGTGATGAAAGTAAATTTAAGGGAAGGTTCTACAATAGAATGGTAGAAAACTGTCATCAGGGTTTTACACACACTAAATTGAGTTAAAGGGGACATATCATGCAAAATCCACTTTTTTAGCTCTTAATTACATTTTGTTGTGTACTTGGAGGCTCTAGGAGTGCAGAAAAGTTGAATATAGTCACTCCAGGAGTTGCATAGATATCTTTATATTCCGTTTGGGGCTAATTTTTCAAGCTTTTCAGTTTTCTCTATTCTCTATTATGTTTTTTGTCAATTACATCACAGTATTTGCTGTATTACTGCTTAACACGATCATTGACTTCCAGCTTTTCACAAATCCACCTTTTTTTTCACTGCTATTTTAATCCAAGGATGCCGAAGTTATAAAACGATACGTGGAAATGTTCGCCCGTTGGGTGTATTAACCCACATAATTCATTATACCGTCCCCCAGCACACTGCCAAAACGGCTGAACAGGGTGGAGTGGAATGCTCTGCGACCTGGAGGGCGACGGGGCGTGTGCCTCATCTGCATTTAAAGAAACCGCACCAAAACGAGTTGCTCTCAGACGCACCTCAGAACAAACCAGCTAAATCAATGAGGAATTCAGACCAGAGCATTGCAGCTCCACTTTATACAGAGCACAGCTGAATGATTCAAATGTGATATGTCCCCTCTAATTTATGAAAGAAGCCAATCTTTAATGTGTTGTTTTTTTTCCTGACCTTATCAGAATCTTCACTGAATGTCAGCGTCTTGTCAATGACAACCCCCTAGGTACTTAGAACGCTGAACACGCTCCGGTGGTTGCCCTTTAATGAAGATTAAAAGTGGTGGACTGGACTTTTTCCTAAAATCTATACACAGATCTTTGGTTTTGGTCTCTGTTAGAATGGCCCTTATCAGCTGGATTAAGGAGGAGGCTCAAGGCAGAGATAAGGTGTAGACCAACGGGTGTTGCATCTAACAGGTATACAATCAGGCAAAAAAATAATCTGTTAAGATGGTCAAAAGAGTTCTCTGCAGCAGCTCACACGGATCTTAACAGGCAGTCTTTTATAATCTACCACATCCTCAAGTAAACAGAAATGCACGTCCTGATAGTACTGGATTACAATAGTCCAGCCTTGAAGGAACAAATACATGGAGGACCAGTTTTTCAGCGTCACTCCTGGACCGGCCATTTCTAATTTTGGCAATATTCTGATAACCTGACGCCGCCAGATAGATTTGCTCCGCATATCCATCTGGAAACCTTCCGTTGAAGTAATTTTGGGAAGGGGCGAAAATACTGGTTAGCTGATTGGCCTATGTTGGTGATAGACGGGCCAAATAAACCAATCAGATCAACGAAGCATATGACGTACTCGTCAACATGCTTCGTCGTCGCTCTGTTACGAGCGACGACGAAAACACAACCACAAGCCAAGCTACTCTTGCTGCTGCAGGTAAAGGCTCGTTAGCTCAGCAAAGAAATACTCTGTAAACCGATAAAACTTGCTCGATAGCCACGCTAACGCTAGTTTCATCGGCTGAAGCTGCCATGTTCTTTAGACTGAACTGTCGCACTTCTGGTTGCGTCACACCTCAACCCGCCTCAAAGCCAACGCTGATTGGACGTTCGTTTGGTGAACGGCTCCAAATTTTCTTTAACGGAAAGTAGCTAGACTGATCTGCGAGTGAAACCTTGAAAGCTCGCGAGATCAGGATGGTCTCACGAGGCTAATATTCTGCAGGTGAACGCAGAAAATTCTAGAAACCTGTTTAATATAGGATTTAGATGACATGTCCCGGTCAAAAATAACACCAAGGTTTTTTTACTTCAGTAACAGGTGGCACCATTAGGTGTCGCACTCTCTACAATCTGAGCCTCTATAAAACAAAAGCTGGAAGGGTGGTAGCCAAGTGTTCACTTCCTGTCTGGGACCAGGTGTGTGGTGGATCCACGCTGTTTGCTGACAGTGGGTCGTGGTGGTAGCATTACCTGGGCATGTGGTTGTTCGACGCCGCAAGTAGGCTTTTATATTTGCTGTTTTATGTGACGCAGGTAAGTAGTGTTTTAATGTGTTTTAGACTAACTTGATTAAAGTGTTTTAATAAGTATTTAGTAATTTTGTATTTTTGTTTTGACAGGGTTGTCACTACTTCCTGCTGTCCTTTTATGGTGTTTTTTGTAGATTTTTTTTTTTTGTATGCTGTCCTTTTTAGCCTTTTGTCCACTTTGGATTGTTTGTCTCCTCTTAGGACTTGTGAGAGCGGACTAACAATCTTCTATTCATTTTGTTTGTTAGTTTTTTTGTTTGTCCCTTGGTCACTTCCTGCATACTTACATTCCTGCTAATCTTAAATATTTGCAACCCGATCCTGTTTGGTGTGATCTTGGGTGTGAATTGCATGTGATTATCTTGCAGTGAATCAAGTGCATCTTAAGTTTGCAGTGAATTTTGAAGTGGTTTATGCGGGTTTGTCCGCCTGAAGTGGTGTCTTAATTCGGGTTGAATATTCTCGGATTAGCAATGAATGGATGAAGTTAATGGGAACCCTCTTATTTGTGTAACAATAAAGATTGTAATAATTAACTTTGTTCCGGTTGCTTATTGCCCTTCGGCCACAGCAAGAAGTAACATCATTAGGCAACATCTAACCTGTAACACTTCCTACTACCTAAAGGGAGTTTTATCCCATTCAGATTTAGTAATTGACTAAGCAGGGTTTTTTCAAAGACATTGGTCAAACATGATAACTTCTGTCTTGTCTGAATTTAAAGGTGGACATTTTTAATTCATCCTGGTTTTCATGTCATCAAGAATTGCCTGCAGTGTCATGGCTAGTGAAAGCTTCTTGAGACACATGCAGAAGAACTCTTAGGAGACAATAAAAGGTTTAAAGGATTTATTTAATCCTGGAGGAGTTGAAAGGAGCGACTCTGGGAAATGCCATGCAGAGGGTGAGGGGAGTGCTGATATATGGTTATTGCTTAGATCTTGCTTGTGGTATGATGAAGAATGAGCTGGGGGAGAGGGTTAAGCAGTAGGCTGCATTTCAATATGAAATCTTGAGGTGGCGTGTTGGAGAGTGAACAGGTCTTCTGGGCAATGCGATGGAGAAGGTAACTGTGCTGGTCATGGGGTTGTGTTTCCAAGGCAAGTTTATTTATGAAGCACTTTTCAGTACTAGGACGATTCAAAGTGCTGTTTCCAGAGAGTTGTTGCACGAAGAGGTATGACCAGCACCGTCCGAGGGTGTCGCTGGGTGGCAGCTTCTCGGGAGGTAACCTTAAGAGAATTCAGAGGAAACAGTGTGAGCATAGGGTAAGGATTGCAGAGGGCTAGAGGTACCGCTTCTGTTGAAACCCGGGCATTGAACGACCAGAAACCAGCTTCTCTTAAGCTCCAGCAGATCAACGATGTAGCATCAGATGAGGAAAAAAGGCTACACAGACGCCACCAGAACCCTGACATATAGTCTATGTAACTGGTAGAATTCAGCAGGATTTATGGATAAATATAGCTGAGGGTCATCAGCATAACAGTGGAAATTAATCCCATGCTGTCTGATAATTTTACCCATTGGAAGCATATAGAAGATAAATGGCCCAAGCACTGAACCCTGTGGTACACCTCAAATAACCCTGGAGCTAAAAGATTTATTATTTACATGATCAAACTGGACTCTGTTAAAATGATAAGATTTAATCCAGCCTAATGCTTTCCCCTTAATCCCTACAGTATGTTCAAGTCTTTCTAGTAGAATATTATGATTAACTGTATCAAATTCAGCACTGAGATCTAACGGGACAAGTACAGACACAAGTCCATTATCTGAGGCCATGAGAATATCATTAGTGACCTTCACCAGAGCCGTTTCAGTGCTATGAGCTCTGAAGCCTGAATTAAACTTTTTAAAAAAAGTTATTACTTTGTAAATGTTCACATACTTGATTAGCAACAATTTTCTCAAGAATTGTAGATGAGGAAAAAAAGATTAGATATAGGTCTTTAATTTATTAAGTCATCTTTATCAATAAAAGGTTTCTTGAGGGAGCAAGGCATAAATTTCAGGATTTTTGCAGAAGTCTGCCATCTCTGTCTGCAATGAAATGACACCAGTGTTGTGCATGGGAGAAGAGGAAAAACATCTGCCGCTGCGACTGCACAGGTCTTTTATTTAGAGGCATAATGTCTTCTGTGGTAAGAAAGATATAAATATTGAAGTTAGCCGTGTTCTCTCACTAATGCATTGATTACGTCAGAAACTCAACAAAGTAGCATGGTAAATGACAGCCCACAGAGCGTCACACCCACACACATGCCCAGAGGATTGGATCTATAGAGGTAACTGCGGTAAATAGAAGTTAACAAATCAAAAATTAAGAGTATTGAAAGAGGATGTAGTCTATGGAAGAGATTGTGGGCGCCCAGTGAAAATGTAATTATAGTCCCCCTAAATGTGCAAATGGGTGTTCCATAATCAGATTATACTCATTGTTGTCTCAAATACTGTAAGACAGTAAGGAAGTCAAGGTGTAACTTTTTTAATAACTTACAGATACACCACCAAACTTACAACAGTGAATACAGTTTTCTACCTGCAGTGGTGCACTCCTCCATGCTTGCCACACTTTTCAGATTTTATTTGAAAAGCATTTAAAAAAACAATCATTTGCCTTTCACTTCATTGTTATTGCCTATTTTGTGCTTATTCCCAAGTAAATGCATTCAGGTTTGAGATTGTAACATGCCAATTGTGGAAATGGTGAAAACAGGATAAGGCGTTATCTTTATTCAGCCCAAACACCACCCTAAAGTTGTGAAATAGACATATTTGTCACTAAATTTTCCAGCCAGTGTTTATCAGACGCCCTGAGGTCTGTGATAGAATGACCTTTTCATTTTGACCTGAGCGAGAAAACAACTTTCAGGCCTGCGGGATGAAGCCAAAGCTTTTACACACCTTATTTTGCTTTATTTTCCTAAATTCTGCCAGCAGGGTTGACTGACCGAGTTCAGCCTTTCAAAAGACTACAGCTGACCTTACAAGTAGCATGACTCAATTAGAAAACCAGGCACCAAAAGGGTGCCAGCTCACTCGGCTGACTAATGCTGCAAACAAAGAGCCTAGAGAGGCAAATCAGGGAGAAGCACAGACTAAAATGGTCGGAATTACACGGGTCAGGATTCAATGGGATTGAATGACCTGAAAATGGAAGAAAATAGATTTTCAGTGCATGATCCTGCTAAGAATGATGGAGGGGGTTGTCTCTGAAATGGAGGAAAGAGTGTGCTTATTTTTCCCCTCTTTTAAAACAGATTAAAAAAATGCAAAGATTGTTTGGTGTAACTGATCATTTATAATTTTGTAGTTTAAATGGCTAAAAATGTGTACCATATTTGAAGTAAGACTTGCATTAATGAACAGAATATAAGTACAAAATAGCTGCAAAAAAAGCATTAAAAGGCTGAAAATTATGTTGTGCAGAATAAGGCTGTTTCACTGTTGTTGTTTTTTTCCAAATGGGTCTGACAGTCCATTAATATGAACTTGCATCCATAACCTGAGCATCACATAAAATTACACTCATTAGATGCCTCTTAATGAATAGTTGTGGTTAGGCTTTTAGAGAACTTTGAATTTAATCATACCATTTGTGCATAATGAAGCTGATTTAAGTTTGGTGTAATTAAACAATCTTCTGTTTGGGAGTTCATAAAATATTTAACCTAAGGGGGTTTTGAGGCAAATTATAGTGACTTAATGCAGAAACGGCTGTTTTTGCTCACACACCACAGTTCTGGCTCTTATACAGAGACATCTGTGTATGCAGGGACTTTATATTGATAGTAAATGCCTCTCCTTTTGTTTTTAATTTGTCTGTACTGCCCTCCTCTTGGCTTTAAATGTACCAATTTAAACTGAGTGTAGAACTGGCTTTATTAATGCTGCTGTCAGTTTCCTACCTTGTCATTTTTGTTTTGATCTAAACATGAGGTGGAAAAAGAGATTTTGTAGTGCAGCACATCCTATCGCATTTTCCAAATCTTTGCGTTTCTTTTTCTGCTCTCCCATTCTGAATTGTGTGTGTGCATACTGAAGCGAATGGGGTGGAAATCAGTGTCCTGCTGTGCCATGATTGGGTATCTTACTTTTGCGTGTCATCGCCTTTATCATTTTATTTTTGTTTTTCTTGAGTTTCCCTGAACGCACAGAGAACTATTAACTGAACTGGGTTTTTTTTTCTCATGTTCATCTTTATTCCAAGCTGAATGGTGCTCTGGCTGCCGTCATTTTGTCAAACATATTTGCTTTATACAAAATCCCCCTTGACTCCCAATGATTGATGATTTATTTTATTCCTGTCAAGGTATGCAAAAAGTGTGGTAGTGGATGGTGTCACCTTAGTGT